>WBNM01011373.1:0-32429 GCA_013399055.1 Ramphastos sulfuratus | reverse complement strand
GCCCCCCCCCCCCCCCCCCCTTCCTCAAAAAGCTGTCAGTAGGTAAGCAAAACTGTTTAAAACATGTTCATCATTAAAGTGTCCCCCAGCAGCAGGATGTGGCAGCAGGCTTGGCGACAGAAGGGAGAAGAAGAGAGGCATATGGCCCCCAGCCCAAGCCCCTGCTGACAAGCTGCCTCGCTGCAAGCCCCCTTTTCACTGTCGTCCGTGCGCGCAGCAGATTGCAATGGCCCAACTTTCCCATCTGTATCCCAGGCCTCTGCCCCCAACAATGTGGCAGCCATGCAGTTTTCATCGGGGCCGGGAGCAGGGGAGGGGGAGGCCGTGAGGAGGGGTGGAAGGAGGAGGAGGGGGACATATTAACAACCAATAATCACAATGCTATCCATAATGCATTGTCTCCATGAGATTACATGGTATATTTCCAGTGGGGATTAGCCCATCCATCACAGTCCTTTATTGGCCCTTTTTTTTTGTTGTATAAAGCCCAAACACCGTCGTAAAATTCTAAACCGCTTAATTGCTGCGCTGTAAAAATTTGCATATCAGAGATATGTCATTCCTTCGTTAAATGGCGCCAGGCATTTGTTACAAGGTCCTAACAATTGTGTGAGAGCACCTCGGGAAAAAGGTCACCTCTTGGCATTATGCAAAGTTCTCATCTGAATTCTAATCTGCTGCAATTATGGGTCTAAATGTATCGTGGCTTAATGGATTTTGGTTTGGGGTGATTCAAACTCCCCGGGCACACAGACTGTCGGATCAAACAAGGTGTGTGGTGTGATGGTGCTGCTGCAGTCTCAGTTTCTGTAAGGTTTGCAAGCCTGGCTCCTGATAAAGACTCTTGGTGCAAATTTTCTGGGTATATATTTATGGTGGTGTCCTAATTTCTTAGATTAATGGCAAGTTCTGCAGAAACTGCTACAGCCATTGCATCGCCACTTCAAGTACTCATCATTAAAAGGAGCCTGAAGTTAGCTGTTTATGCCTATGTACTAACAAAAAGGATCATTAGAATAATGAGCTCTTTTCATATTGTACTTTTAAAACAGATCCAAAAGATGTGCTTTCCAAAGCAATGTCATTGTCCTGATTTTAGTTGTCAGAAACTGGCTCTGGAGAGCTAGTTTGAAGCTGGAGGCACCCTGGAGACCCCAATGGCAAGCACAGCAGTCCTAGCAGCTCCCCTCTTCATCCTCCCATCTGCTTGCCAAGGGCTGAAAGTACCAGCAGGTCTTTAATGTGTGGTCAAGTCTTCACTTCCTACCTTCTCCAGTAACTGCAGCAGACATTCTTCAGACATGGTTTCAATTCACATGGTAATTTTTTAGTTTAGTGTCCATACTTTAAGGACATGTTTAGTGCAGACCGTTTCACATGCACGTAGTACAATGTCAGAAGCTGCTGCACACAAGTCAAATACATTTCTCACAAAACAGAGCCTAGAAGCTGGGTCTTTTTCCTGTGCAGTAGCAGAGAGCATAATTTCTCATCAACCAAGAAGGTGGTTGGAGCAGTCCAAAGAATTTTTTAATCCCGATATAGGGTTCAAAGCATTTCTTCAGGACCTTGAGAGAGTTGTGGTGTAAGAGGAGAGCTCTCTGCAAGCCCTAGTATAAAAAACAACAGAGAACAAGGAGGAATCCCAGGCTGTGTGTACATGACATGTTGACTTGAGTGGTCACGTGCTGAGGCAGTGTGAGCTACTTTGAATACTGTTCAAGTAACAGGAGTTGCCCATCATAATGAGGATCCAAAGCAATTTAAATTTATTTTAATTATCTAGCCTGTTCCACTTCCCCCCAGCTCTCTAACCTCATGTAATAGTCCGTGACACAAACTTACCTGCCTCTAGACACCTGAGGCATCCTCCTCTGCCTATCCTACCAATGTGGTCAGATTCAGCCTTTTGCATATGCTTTTGGACATGGTTAAGTGAGATGCACAAGGATCTGCTGTACTAGTTTTCTAAAGTGGCCAAAAATTTCCTGCAACAAGGAAAGAAGCAACTCCAAGAAGCATCATGGTGGTGTTAGCATTGATGTATCTAACGCCTGAGAGGGACAATGCTAAGCCGGTACTGCAGGTGTGCCCCAAACCCATCAGAAAGGTATAATGCACTTTTAAACTTGTGAAGGCTTCCTAGTCCCTTCTAGGAGTTCCACCTTGGTCTCTTTTTCCATGTGAGAGAGAGGTGGAAGGGAGGAGATGGTCAGTAAGGACCTGCAGCTCCTGCCCATGTGCAGGACGTCAGTGTAAGAGCCTGCTCAAGCTGTGTCATCCTTTCAACAATTCCTCAACATGTACAGCTAGCCCTGTCCTCTGACTGAAAGGAATATCTTCTGAGTATTATTCCCCTAGGATGAAGTGGGTGAAGTGTGTCACTGAACCTACTGCAGAAGTTCACATGGCTTCCTCAGCAGAAAGTATGAGGCAGAACTACTCTGCTGCTGTTACTGGAATCAAAGTGATCATTTTTCTTCAAGGCATCTTGTTTAGCTTTGTAACCCAGTTTGTGACTCCAGGACCCTCATAATGTACTGCATCACCCCAGGAAAATTTCATCTAATACTCCTATTTCAGCAAGCCATTTATATTTTATGGTGCCTATTTTACATGTTTGCTTCACAGACATTTTTCTTCTCACTGGTAAGTACATTTTTCAGGTGTGTGCTTCTTACCACTGCTGTAAGCACTCATACTTAAAATGAATCTTAGGTCATATTTAATCATCACACTATGACGGGTTTATTATTATTACATTTTAATCTGGCAGGTGGTTTATTAACCAGAAAGAATCCTTACAAGCAACCCAAATGTTCTAACATAATAAAAACATCATATCTTTGTTTTCCTTTTTAATTAACAACTAACATCAGCACAAACTTCTTGTCCTGCATGTGAACTCGGCTGCAGTCAGTTTGCTTTAATCTGAGCTCTTGATTAAGTAGGCTTTCTACAAAGTAGTCCCATGTACCTCTCCTGAAAGACATTGCAGCCCCTGCTCTTGTGCTGATCAAGCCCTCTCTTTCCCTATGGCACTGATGCAACTGCTGCAGATGGACAAAATCATCCACGCAGGAAGAAAACTCTTCAAAAAACCTTAACTCACATTATTTCAGAGGTACAATTTGTGGTTATTGCCTGGAATCTCTCAGATCAGTTCATTTTACATCCACAAGTCTACCTCCTTTTCCACCACTGTCTCTGCTTTACAGGAGGAGATGTCTGAGCCATACAAGGTTTTGCAGTATTGCAGTGACAAAGTTTGAAAGGAGTCTGGGGTCCCACATGGCAGCATCAAGCACAATCCCAGGGGCATCCTGAGAAAGGGATCCCTTCTTCCTCCTCTACCCTCCAAAAGCTTTCAGACCTCAAGAGCAAGCTCCCAAGATCCTAAGGACAGTCTTTTGGAGCTCGCTGGATCCTAGAATGGGGTTGCCAAATGACAGAATTGGAGACTAGTTTGACAGCTGCCCTCCCTGAAGAGCTCATCACCCACTGATGGTTATATCTGTCTTGGAAATATATTTGTTACCACTGCCCATTTCTCAGGCTGTCTTTTTCTTTCCTATCTGTCTTGTGTTCCACCCATACCAGACATGGAGGAGCATTCCTGCTGCTTTCAGTGAGATTTGAGATAGGACTAAGTGATTGCAATTTATTTTATCCTTATTGAGCATTATTAATATTTCTATTAGGACTGAACAAATTATGTAATAATGTGTCCTTTTCTCCTGCTTGATTCATTATTCAGATTTAACCAGACAATAATTTATGTGAATCATTCTGCAATTAATTTGCCATGAGTTTCTTGCAAATACCCACTGAAGAGTATCTCAGCTCTCTTGATTAGTTCCAAAGGTCTGCTGTATGCTTGGGAGTGGGGTACCTGATACTAGTAGTGGGGGCTCAACACTGGTAAGTTTTAGAGAATGTCTGCCTAAGAATATTGGCTATTTCCATTAAATTAATATAAACTCTGGTGTGAGATCTTTTACTTTGTTTTCCAAATGTTTGTTTGTTTGTTTTTCCCTTGGTTCAGCATTAATCTGTTTCTCACTGAATTAAGTTAAATCTATAAATTCTGGATCACATAAAAATAATTTCCACTGCTTTTGAACTCTTTCAATCAAATCAGTGGAAACCCACAGCTTTAGTCAAGCTTAGTCAACACTGCAAGTAAATAAAGTCTTCTGAACCATCTTTCTGATATGATTGCTACCTTTTGCATCATCATCATCATCACCTATTTCCTTACCTTTTGTCCATTTTTTTAACATGTGGCATTTTGTATCTGTCCCAAAGTCTTTTGAACTCAGAGAGAAAGTTCCCTCTACATTCACAGTATCACAGTATCANNNNATCAGCACCCCCAGATCCCTTTCTGTTTGGCTGCTCATCTGCATCTATTCAACCTGCAGTTAAGTGTCTTCTTAGGCTGAACAGACAGTAGGAAAGAAATTTTCACAGCCAGAGTGGTCAGGCATTGGAATGGCCTGCCCAGAAAGGTGGTTGAGTCACCAACCCTGGATGTGTCTAAAAGTTGTTTGGATGTGGTGTGTGGGGATATGGTTTAGGGTGAACCTGATAGGGTAGGGAGAACAGTTGGACTTGGTGATTCTGAAGGTCTTCTCCAACCTGAATGTTTCTGTGATTATTTGATCTGGGAAACCAGAGGTATAGTTAGCAGAAAATTCTGCCACATTCCTGACTGCAGGTACAGTCCAATCTGCAGCACTTGAGGTGTAAGGTCCCAGATAGAGGAGCATAGCTGATGGGAATGGCTGGAGAATCAGCTAGTGATACAAGATATCGGAGGCCCCGTATTAATTTGTGTATTCAGTACGTTTTCATTAGTTCCTAGTAATGTGCCTTAACAAGCTCTTTTTAAAGAAATAAAGTAACTGTCACAGTAACAAGATCTTGAATAAATATGTGGCAACAGGAACTGGACCTTTCTTAAATCTCTGGGACTATAAACATGAACATGCTCATAAATATATTTGCATTTAGACACAAGACCCATTAAAATCCTTGGAGGAAATTGTTCAGAAACACATTCCTGTTGTTATTGGTCTTGTATTTTAAAACCTTTTAACAACAGTAATTGAAGGCTTTATCTTTGTAACTTTGACGTCGTTAAAGCTGCTTGCTTGACGTGTGGCAACTGGAGAGATGCTGGAGGGTGAGTGGGTCAGACAATCCTGGCAAGAGATATCATCACAAAAGTAAGTAAAAGAGGCAGGGAAAATACAAACCCCCCCAGACGCGTAAAGAGACTACAGAAAAATAAGTAGGTAATGGGGGCTGGAAGAAAGGCTGCCCCATGCCGCTACCACAGTATCAGCACTCCCCAGCAAGGCCCATTAACAGTTCACTCTGCAGTCTGTCTTCCCTGCTCCCTCCCTCTGGCCATTCAGTGAAAAGGTCTCAACTACAGCAACCAGGGGCACTTTGGCCAATAATTGACTGGAACTGAGTTCATTAGATGTAAGGGCGCATGTGAGCGCCACACCAGCCTCAGAGATGGAAAGTGAAGCCGATCCACAACCCACTGAAGCATGGGGTGGAGTAAAGGCTCACGTGTTACAGCAGTCACCAAGGTGTAGAAACATCATAATAAAGTTCCACAACTGTCCTATTACCATACCAGATTTGATTTGGCTCCATTATATTTCATCAAATAGTTTACAAAGCACCCAGCATAAAACATCATCGTAATTGCAATCATATATTTGGCGATTTAACGTGTACATCATGATGTACCATTAGTTACACAAATAACTAATAATTTGCTAATGACAATATTATGTTAAGTCAGTTTAGGGGCAATTAAAGTGAGTGATATTTACATATGCCTAATGAATCACAGTCGATGGCAGATTAAGAGATTCTAATGAATATTCATCCAGACATTCACAACCAGCTTCACAGTTTATAAACTGAATTATGGTTGATTTGCCCTTTTAAAAATGAATATGTGAGTATCTTCTGCATGGGAAGAATGAACAATTGGGGCTGATTGTAAAAAAAAAAAAAAAAAAAAGAATTTTTTTTAAGCAGTGTACTGGTCAGGACACAAAACATTTTTATGCACTCTCATACCCTTGGCTTCTCAGCTCTTTTTATATCACATATCAGCATTGATAAAGTATCTCCATTTTCCTTCCTATCCATGACATGAAATATAGAAATTGTTTTCTGTTGAATTAAATGCAATAGAAGTTTTATGCAGCTCCACTAAGGAAGTAATTACACAGGTAGCCTGCTTTACCCAAGCAGAGTACACAAACTCTCTCCACCCTATGCTAACAACATTCTGTTTTTAAAGGTAGTCTTTATGCACATTGATTTGAGTCACTGACTGAAATATCACTCGTTTAAAAAGAAGCTGTATCAGCTTCTTGCAGGATGAAATCAGAATTAGTTTGCCACATTCCATGCCAAAAGTTTCTACCACTCTTAATGTCAATAATACTGGCAGCAGTAATAACAATAGCTAAGAGGATGAGATACAGCTTTGTGGTTTGGATATCAGATTTCAAAGTGAGCTTGGAGAAATGTGAAGCGTTTAAAGTCCACGCACAGAGTTTTCTCTGGAAATCCTTGGTGTGATTCTGAGGTAATCCTTCGTGAGCCTGGTCCCCATGTCCTTGCTTCAGTACCATTGCTGAGCAACATTGCCCATAAATTCTGGGGTAGCTTTCCATGATTTCAAATGTAGGAAGTTAAAAAGTGATCTTCGTTGCTCTCTTCCAGAAGTTTGTAAGTGAAACTGCTAAGAAATAGTCCTGTGGAGGGGAAGCTGGTTTGGTTTCATTGTGATCAAACACAGGAAGTCCTGAAGCCTCTTCTGGAAAGAAACAAGCAAAGGTGGCAAAGAAATATCATTGAAGGTACTCAGGTTTACTTTGCTCACTTTGGGGGTTTTAGATTTATCCATCTCAGCCTCCAAAGTGATTTGGGACTTTAGACAGTAAAGACATTTCTAATGATGCCTTGTGCAGACACCCAGGAGCTACTACTCAGAGTATCAGTAGATCTACATGCTATGGTGCAATACTTTGTGGAGACCTAGCTTGAATCCTGGAAGCAGGGGAGGCTTACTTAGTGTCATCCAAGTTGTCCTGTGTTCGGGATAAGTCCAACTACAGCTGAGAAAGAACTGCTGCTGGAATTCAGTCACAGAACACCATAACTGCAAGAGCATGTGGCTGTGATAAATGACTTCACCCTTCTGTTTGCTCTCACCTAATCAGGTTAATGGAGATAGCCAGAAGTCCTGGTTTCCATAACATTACCCCCAGAAAAAGTTGCTATTTGGCTTATTTTCAGCCACATTTCTTATTGAAAAAAATGGCTTTCATTTCTCAATTAAAACAGAAAACATAGCAACAAATTCAACATGAAGTTAAAAAAACCCAAAACTTCTCAAAAGGCAGTTAAAAGTATGTTTTAAAATAATAAATTTAATTTCAAACATAATTTATGTTTTAATTTCATTTTTTTATCAGAATTACTTTTCAGCAACAAGAACAAAATTCAACTCAGTCCTTTAGTGCTTTTAAATGACAGAGATGCTACATTTTCCTCAGCCATCTGTTTCCTTCTCATCTGTGTTTTAGAAGGGAATGACCAGCTAATACAGCATGAGAGGAGCACTGTGATCTCTGCCCTGACTTTTGGAAGTATTTGAACTTGTCATCACTGCATTGGCTTTTCCCAAGTCCCTACTTCTTCCCTAAACCAGTTCCGTTTCTGAGGTGCTAAAATGACTTCAGCCATACTACTTTCAGAATCTCTGTAACTTCACCCTAAGAAGCTATTTACTAATTTTGTTTAAAGTTTGCTAATTTTCTTTATGCTGAACCTTCTACAGTCTACAGCCAACAACAATGCAGGTTATTTTTATCCTTCCCTCCATATCACAGAATCACAGAGGCAGGAAGAGACCTCAAAAGATCATCTAGTCCAACCACCCTGCCAGAGCAGGATCATCTATTCCTCTCTTCTGAAAGGGATAGTTGGTGATAACTTCAAACTCTCAAAGGGACAAGGGACAATGAACTAGAGAAGAGCAGCTTTAGATTGGATGTTAGGAACAAGCTCTTTACTATGAGGGTGGTGGAACACTGAAACAGGTTGCTAAGGGAGGTGGTGGGGGCTCCATCCCTGGAGATATTCAAAGTGAGGCTCAGCAGGGCTCTGGGCAGTCTGATCTAGCTAAGGATCCCCCTGCTGACTGCAGAGGGAGTTGGACTAGATGAACTTTGGAGGTCCCACTTAACCGAGACTATTCTATGGGTCTGTGATTCTATAGCCCAACCTTTGCTGCCATCCCATTACTGCAGCACCGATGCACCACATCATCACTGTCCTCATCTTACTGCTTCAGCTTGAGTGCATCTGTTTGCTTTACCTCTGCAAGTGTGCTTTCTCTTCATGAGTGCAGACACAATCGGTGCCTTTCCTATTGCTGGCAGCTGAATCATTTCAGAAACTTCCATCCCTTATGGTCAGCAACCCTGACCACCCTTACCTCTTGCAACAGTTCATGAAAGTGCCATGAATCACTTGATCTGCTGTTCAAATATTGATCTCCTGTGAGCTTAAAGAAGCCCTGCAGCTGTTTTCAGAAGCATAAGGCTTTTATCACAGAATCACAGAAGGTTGTGGGCTGGAAGGGACCTCAAAAGATTATCCAGTCCAACCCTCCTGCCAGAGCAATGTCACCTAGAGTAGATCACACAGAAATGCATCCAGGTGGGTCTTGAATATCTCCAGAGAGGGAGACTCCACAACCCCTCTGGGCAGCCTGTTCCAGGGGCTTCCTTCTTTAACCATTTATCTCAGAAGCACATTCAAGGAACTGGGGGCAGAACTGGTTCCCATTTTAGGATTTATTTACATTACTATATATTTCTGGATTGGGGATAGTCCTAAAATAATGGATCTCAGGTTTTCAGATTAAATACTTCCATGATTTTTCAGTTGTCACACACAGTGCAGGGATGTTTTACCTTGCTAATCAAACACTAATGTTTGTGAGAATATTGTACCTCTGTTCATAGAGTCAGACTTTGCAGTTCGTGGCAGGCACAGCTTGTAACAAGGGTTAACAGCACTTCTTAACTGCAACACGTTCAGGTTTTCACCCAAGGCTGTTGCCTGCGTTACTAAGTGTCCAAAAGACACAGGCATTTTGCATGGTTACGTTGTTCATGGACACTGGCCACAGAAAAAGATTCTTTCTTCCTCGACAAATTCACTGCCTAAAATGTTGCGTGTTTAATTTCTTACACATACAGTGGTCCAAAAGACCTCAGAGTTTCTTATCAAAACACAAATTGTAATACTTATGGGCCAAGTTTTAAAAGAAGTGGAGTCGAATGAGCTCTGCTCTACAGTAAGAGACCAAAATGAAGGGCTGCTTATTTTACAGAAGAAATACCCAGAAAAGAATCAGAATTACTTCATTACAGTAATATGGGAACCATGAAGGCAGGTATTTGGAAGCTTTCTAGTCTGATCTTATTCACTAACCCTCTTTTAACCTCCACTTTGCAAAGGAGCTGTGGAGAAGCACTTAGGTAAGACTGTAATGATTGAAATTTACTGTAGTCTAGGACAAAATGGGGTCAAAGCGAAGGTTAAAACCCAAGCAAACAGTGGATGAAATCATCTGCCTGGTGAGTAATTTTTGTTTGAAGTGAGTTTGAAGTCTCTTTAATTATACCTGTTACCCTTAATCTATAGAGAACTCTATGGCTACTGACTATACCTCCTTCTTAATTTCCTTCCCCAGAACCCATTTGGGACCTAATTAGTTTCCTATATAAAGTATAAGAACCTGCAAGTGCACTGGTATTACTGCCTCTGCCAACTTCTGATGCAGGAGAGATGAGAGAAGCAAAAGAAACTAGAAGCTGCAGAGCTCATTTGGCTTACTGCTGCTGAAGACAAACACTGCTTCAACAGGTGCAGTCTCACAGCCCTCCTTGTACCCGACAGCAAATGAGAGAAGTGATAGGCATTTAATGAACCTTATTCTAACCTGTGTGGAATAATCTTCCCACTAATCTTCTAACTGGTTTCCATCCATCCAGCAACAGCAGTGCTTAAATCTCTTGTTTGCACTTTACTAGCTGCAGATTGTAAATGTTTCATGAGCCGCTGAGCTTGCAGCATTACTATTTTATTAGAACATTGAATATCTTTTGTTCATTGCTGTCTCACCAGCAAATTTTCTCTAAACAAAAATTGCCTCCATACCTCATGTGAATGACAATTTGGTAGTCTGATGGATGCTGTTGTTTTAGCTTGTTTTGCATCAACAGTTTGAAAATAGCCCCTCTGCCTTGCTGAGGCACAGCAGTGCACCTGTGCTAATGCCAATAAAAATACATTCTCATCATAAGTATATCCAGTCTGGCTCCTGAAGAAGGGGTAGGGGTCCTATCAACCTCTGGTGCTGATGTTAAGCACATGTAAAAGATTCTCCTGCCTCCAAAATGCAGAAAAAGTTTTCCAAAGCTGAATGTCTGCTATTGTGTTCTCTTCCTTAAATGGCACTACAGCATTATTGAACACCAAATTGGACTGTTTCAGAGTTTAGCCACAAGCAGACTGGTGTAACATCAAGCACTGACCACCAAGGCACATGGTCATCCCCTTGGTGCCCATTGGCACTATTTGCATCCACCAAAGGCATTCCAGCAGGAGCAGGGCCTGGTTTTGGGCAAACATTTGAACAACAGGCTACGTGAGCCTCCCAACTCATATAATCAGCATGAAATCATCTTTTGAGTACCAGCCAGTCACCTATAAGTCACAGGTGAAGTGGATATCTACCTCCACAACTGAGGGGCAGGTCAGGCAGTACCAAGAAAAGCTGATTACTGGGCTGCAAAGCAAAGCACATCCCCTTTACAGGATGTTTCTCTTTCCCTTACTTTTATTAAGGTCCTTATTCAGCATTAGAAGAAAACATATCTGAGATTCATTGCCTATTCCACATAGCAGTTTCCAGTCTCATTTTCAAACATAAGTTAAAATATTTATGTAAGCAGTTGGAAGCTTTCTGAATGAAGTATGTCTGTGATTCACTCAGACTCAAAGTAAGCACCAGGCACAGGAACAGTACATCTTCTCCAGTGACTGACTTTGGAGATCCTTGCTGCATTGAGTTTTAGATATCAGATGCCTTTCACTGAAGGAAGTTGCTGTTTCCTAGACACTGCTAGGAGGCAAAGGTTCTACTGCCACGCAAGGCTAAGCACCAGTACATCCCACAAAGGAATGTGTTTTGTTACTTTTGCAGCTATTCATTTAACTCTCCAAACTGTTCCTAAAACATCTGTCTTGTCAAAGAATTGGCTTGATTCGCTCCCATCTGCCAGTACTAGTGCTCTCGATGTCATTATTTTGGCAGTCCTGGCACTGGTCTTGCCATACTTTCACAATTTGGAGTGAATGGGGGTGTGAAGCTTTTCTCGGTAGAAAATAGAGAAGCTCTGCTGCAGGTGCCATTTGCTAACGGACCTTTAAAAACCAACAAGAATTTACCAAAGGGAGAGAAGGCAAGCACTTCAGTTTAAGGCAACCTCAAGGAGCAGATTGCCAGGCACTACAGGGAACACATAGCTTCGGTCCCTGCATCCTTCACCTGGCATATGTCCACACACCCCTCACCTCACACCCCGCATTCTCCATCCCCCAACCCTTACCCTACACACCTGCCCCTTCATCTCCCTACCCACACACCTCACCCCTCTCCCACATCACTCACTCCCCATCCATCACCCTTCTTCTGCACCCCTCACCTTGCGTCCCCCATCCGTCATTCCTGTCCCGCGCCCTTCACACCTCTCACCTCTTACCCCGCACCCCCTATCCCTCACCCCTCTCCCACACCTCCCATCCCGCACCCCTCACCCCCGACCCTGGGCCTGCCGCGGCGCGGCTCTCGCGTTCCCGCAGCGCCCCCTGGCGGCCACGCGGGTTTTTTTGGGGATGTCGCAGCCGCTGGAGCTGCGCCCGTTCTGGGCCCGCGGGGCTGCTGCCAGGGCTGAGCTGAGTCTCCGGAAAGCCATGAAGGGTGAGCCCGGGTCACACCGCTAAGCCCCGTCTGTGCGTAGCGAGCAGCGCGTCTGTACCAAGGTCAAGCTGCCGCCACTTGCTGCTGAAGGCGCAGGGGGCCAGAGCCGTGCCGTGCCAGGGGCTTCCTGCACCTAACTGTTCGTGTTCTACTGAACACAGGAGCTGCAGAAAGCCAGAACGCCCTTTTAAATCTGCTCAGAAACATTGCTCTGTAGGTTGCTTTGTTCTCCTCCTCTGGGGGAAAACCCTTTCCACCCACCCCAGCAAAAGGAACACTAAGGGCTGTCTTCAAGGAATGGTTCCAGGTGCTGTTGTCTTTATAAAAGAAGGAGGGGGGAAGTCCCTTGCAACTCTTGAGAGACTCCTCAACGTGCCAGTTGAGCTCCCCAGGGAAGTCTTTCACAAATGCCAACAAAGCCCACGGCCAACCTCTTCTTGCATCACTCCAGTTAGGCTGCATGCGATGGCTGTCAAACACACTCCTCAGTGTCACTTTGTGGCTGAGGTTACAAAGGAGTTTGATGAATGAGACAAATAACTGCATCCCACTAGCTACTGGAACCCCAGTGCCCCCTTTCCTGCACAAGAAACAGGGAAGTTAAGGACACAAGAAGGAAGTCCTCAGAAACTGCACAGGAAATGCAAGAAATCCTGCTGGCCAGAAGGGCAAGTTCTAGGTATGCAGTGAGTGATGAGGGAGCCCTGTTTGCAGTGGTGTGCTTGCACAAAGCTGCCTGGCTGTGGTCATGATTTCCAAGAACAACCTGCTGCTACTTGCTGAGTGCTGGACAAGGCCACACAGACCCATCCGATTTGAGGGATGATGCTCTCTGCAGCAAAGTCTTAGAGTAGGATCCAGCCATCACACCTATTCTGGTACTCAGTGCACACAGGCGAGAGTAGTATGACTATTAATTCACTTACAGAAGGCAAGGTGGCAACAAATAAAGCTCTGCAGATGCTGGATCCATCTTCCATGAGATCCTTTTACCATCAGGGTGTGCACTCAGTTGCTTGGATTATAGTAGTAAAGACAAACAGTGTGCAGTTTTCTGGATCAAACCCTCCAGTTCTTGGCCAGTCTGGGAGCCCTAGTGGAAGCGTAAAGTCCTCATTTGCAGTGGTTGTTTTTCCCCTCCCACAAGTCTCCATATCACTAGCACCAATGCAGCAGAGACTCAGCAGACACGGTACCTTTATGAGCACCTAGTTCATATTTGGATCATCAGAGAAATCTGGAGACAAGAGCAGTTGCTCCTTTTGTGTCACCCTCCCTGAGTGGACCCGGGTGGTACTTATTTTAAGATAATGACACCTAGACTAAGATTATAGCCTCCCACTTAGGCACAGTAACTACAGCTGTCAGGATTGACTTTGTGAGGTTTCTGTGGTATGCCCATGATGTGATGATCCAAATGTATCTTTCTCCTTCCCCACTTGCACTCATGCACCTTTCTGCTTAAGTTTCATTCAAGCCACCAACCTACTTAAATGTAAGTTCACGCACCATTGCCTCTTGCAGTCCAGCTTCTCTGAGACCATTTCCTCACTACACACCCAGCCCCCCCGGGGCTCAATGGGATCCCTACACACTGCCACTTCGTAGCACGCTGCCTTCCTTACAGCCAGCTGTAGGGCTGCCAGTCAGAGGGACCTGAAGCCTGGAGAAATGAGTTGAGAGGAACCTCATGAAGGTCAGCATAAATTGAGAAGTCCTCAAGCTGTGAAGGAATAACCTCTCACACAGGTAAACTTCATTCAGGACAGAGACTGGGTCAGCACAATCCCAAGCACAAATACAGGCTGGGTGGTGAATGGCTGGAGAGCAGCCCTGAGGAAAAGGACCTGGAGGTCACGGTTGATGAAAAGCTCAACATGAGCCAGCAGTGTGCACATGGAGCCCAGACAGCAACAAAGTCCTGGGCATGAGAAGAGCAGTGTGGCCAGCAGGGCAAGGGAGGGGATTCTCCCCCTTTACTCTGCTCTCATCAGACCCCATCTGGAGTACTGTGTGCAGTTCTGGAGCCTCCAACACAAGAAGGACATGGAAGTGTTGAGCGGGTCCAGAGGAGGCCACGAAGATGATCAGAGGGCTGGAGCAGCTCTGCTATGAAGACAGGCTGAGAGAGTTGGGGCTGTTCAGCCTGGAGAAGGCTTTGAAGAGACCTTGTAGTAGCCTCCCAGTATCTGAAGGGGGCCTACAGGAAGGCTTGGGAGGGATTATTTACAAGGTCTTGTAATGACAGGACGAGGGGCAATGGGTTTAAACTGGCAGAGGGGAGATTTAAACTGGATGTGAGGAGGTTCTTTACAGTGAGGGTGGTGAGAGACTGGAACAGGTTGCCCAGGGAGGTTGTGGGTGCTCCATCCCTGGAGGTGTTCAAGGCTAGGTTGGATGAGGTCTTGAGCAACCTGTTCTAGTGGGAGGTGTCCCTGCCTATGGCAGGGGGTTGGAACTGGATGGTCTTTGAGGTTCTTTCCAACCTAAACCATTCTATGAGAAGTACAAACCCCGGACAGGCTCCTGGTTGTGATTAGAGCAACTCAGTGAGCAGCAGATCTCTCAGCTCCAGCTGAGGAACAGCATGGTGTACAGCAACTAGATAAAAGACAGGGATCTCAACTTACCCCTGCCCTTCAGGAACTTCCAGGCTTCAGGAAGGCAACTGAACGGGCGATACATCATTGGTGCGCTTAACACAGAAAGTGAGAGAGAAATGAGGATGCAAACTCCTGGCCAAGCTGGCAGCCCATGGCTGGATGGCCAGGCCCAGAGAGTGGTGGTGAATGGTGCCACATCCAGTTGGCAGCCAGTCACTAGGGGTGCCCCGAGGGATCAGTGCTGTGCCCAGTCCTGTTTAGTATCTTCACTGATGATCTGGATGAGGGGATTGAGTCCACCATCAGTAAGCTTGCAGATGACACCAAGTTGGGACCATATGTTGATCTGTTAGAGGGCAGGGGGGCTCTGCAGAGGGACCTCGACAGGCTGGGTAGATAGGCACAGTCCAATGCCCTGAGTTTTGACAAGTCCAAGTGCTGGGTTCTTCACTTTGGCCACAACAACCACTTGCAGCACTACAGCTGGGGATAAAGTGGCTGGAGAGCAGCCAGGCAGAGAGGGACCTGAGGGTATTGGTTGACAGCCGAATGAACATGAGCCAGCAGTGTGCCCAGGTGGCCAAGAGCATCCAGGCCTGTATCAGGAATAGTGTGGCCAGCAGGACCAGGGAAGTCATTCTGCCCCTGTACTCAGCACTGGTTTAAGCCACATCTTGAGTACTGTGTCCAGTTCTGGGCCCCTCAGTTTAAGAAAGATGTTGAGGTGCTTGAATGTGTCCAGAGAAGGGCATCGAGGCTGTAAGGAGAGGCTGATGGAGCTGGGGGTGTTCAGCCTGGAGAAGAGAAGGCTCAGGGGAGACCTCATTGCTCTCTACAACTACCTGGAAGGAGGTTGTGGCCAGATGGGGGTTGGTCTCTTCTCCCAGGCAATCAGTGACAGAACAAGGGGACACAGTCTCAAGTTCTTCCAGGGCAGGTTCAGGCTAGATGTTACGAATAATTTCTTCACAGAAAGAGTGATTGGCATTGGAATGGGCTGCCTGGGGAGGTGGTGGAGTCAACATCCCTGGATGTGTCTAGAAAGAGTCTGGATGAGGCACTTAGTGCCATGGTTTAGTTAATTACAAGGTGTTAGGTTGGACTCAATCTTGAAAGTCTTTTCCAACCTGATTAATTCTGTGAATTTCCTTGCTGCAAGGGTGGTTAGACATTGGAATAGGCTGCCCAGGGAGGTGGTGGTGTCACCATCCCTGGTGGTGTTCAAGTAAGGTGTGGCCATGGCACTTTGGGACATGGTTTTACAGCCATGGTGGTGTTAGGTTGAAGGCTGGGCTTGATGNAAAAAAAAAAGAAGGTGGTCCTGCTCTGTCAAGGGGGTTGGACTAGATGATCTCTTGAGGTCCCTTCCAGCCCCTAACATTCTGTGATTCAGTGTCCTGGGGAAGCCTGCAGTGACAAACTCTGTGTGTGCATTTGTGTGTATGTTCCATCCCCTCCCTTCCCAATACCTTTTTCCCCAGGAGCTGCTGCAGCAGCTTTGCACCGTCTCTCTCTCCCTGTGCTGTGAAACCCAGCAGCTGAACCTCCCTTCTAGCCTTGGCTCCCTTGGACAAGGTGGAACTACCACCCCAGCAGCTGGGGCTCAACAGGCTCCACCAGGTCCCTCGTTCATATGTGGGTGGTTGACCTGAAGGCAGCAATGGGGATGGCAGTAACAAACCTCAGCTGTGGTCCTGCACTGTCCAAAATGCTTTTTCCACTTCTGGCACTACACATATGCAGGATACAAGTAACTGAGCCCAGTGGCACCATTCTCCTCACCCCAGGACATCTTCGTTGGGAGAGCCTGCACAGGTGAGCACTGAGGTTGGCAGGCAAAGCATCTTAATGCAGGGGGAGGAGTCATGAGCCAGATTGTGTACAGCAGCCATCATTCTTAACTCATAAGGACTTGCTGCTTCACTCACAGGGATGTGCTGTGTCCTGTTTTTCTGTGCCAAGGATGAAAGGGCTCATTGGGAGAACTCTGGAGAAGGAGAATGGTGCTAGGAGAGATCACTTCTAGGAATCTGTGAGCATAAAAGCATCCACAGTCACATAACCTAACTCATGTCAGGACAGAATAGACTGGAGTGGGGCTCAGGGTACGGGTGAAATCCTTAAAAGGCTTGAGTGGAGGATGCAAAGGCCTTCGGTGGGTGCCCAGCTAATGGAATGGGCACAGCAACCAGAAGCCCTCAGCACACCCACACTGCCCTGTGCCAAACCTGTTCACAGGTCAGAGCTGTTTGCCAGCAATCTGGTGACTGTGCACTTAACTGCAGACACAAAATGTTCTCATCAGTGCAGATATCAGAACTGACCACTCTGTAGACCATCAAATTGCTGAGATACTGCTGGTAATTGGGCTCTAGTAGCCAAGACATCCTGGAGCAGGCACATGGTGCTTAATGGGGTCAAGAGGCTGCCTTGTCCCACTGAGCTCCACCCCATGGCAGATCCCTGAGCAGTGTGTGTATGGGACAGGATTAATCCCAGGGCCATCTGCGCCCTTAAGTACTTCCCAAGAGCCCAATGAAAACTCAGAGTCTCTTCCAGGAGAGGAGGTCAGCTGGCTGTGGGCAATTTGTGGAGACAATGGACACATGGTGCAGGGAAATGATGACTTCTTTTCCATGATTCTTGCTGCTGACATGCTTGAGTTTCTAGGGATAACTACTGTATTTCTGTCAAAATAGATCTTAACATTCACCTGTTTCTGGAACTAGACACATCTCAGATCTGCTGTGCAACAGGTTCTCTTGGTGGACCACAGATTTCTCTGGTAGCTGTAGTGATGGTTAGTACCACTATAGGAGAAACCATAGTTCAGGGAACTAGCCTAGGGTTTTTCCAGAGGTGGATGCATCTAATCTTGCAAGGGTTCAGGTTCAAGCTAGTTTTCTGGGCAGCCTGGGAGGTAATCAGGAAATTTCCCATGTTGAAGCTTCTGCAGTGACACAGCTTATTAATTGCTCATTGCTCAATGACAGTTTGGTGCCTGTAGAGTCATGGTGTATGATATTATTTGGCCCTAAATGTTATTACTACAAAAGGCCCTATTTTCCATCCTTCCAGTTTCAGTCAGCTTCCCTCATCTTTTTTCCTCGTATAATCTAATGTCCTAGGAAGGACATGGAACTGTTGGAGTGGGTCCAGAGGAGGCCACAAAGATGATCAGAAGGCTGGAGCAGCTCTCCTATGAAGACAGGCTGAGAGAGTTGAGGCTCTTCAGCCTGGAGAAGAGAAGGCTTTGAGGAGACCTTAGAGTAGCCTTCCAGTATCTGAAGGGGGCCTACAGGAAGGCTGGGGAGAGACTATTTACAAGGTCTTGCAATGACAAGACAAGGAGCAATGGGTTTAAACTGACAGAGGGGAGATTTAGACTGGATGTTAGGAGGAAGTTCTTTACAGTGAGGGCAGTGAGGTACTGGAACAGGTTGCCCAGGGAGGTTGTGGTTGCTCCCTCCCTGGAGGTGTTCAAGGCCAGGTTGGACGAGGCCTTGAGTGACCTGTACTAGTGGGAGGTGTCCCTGCCTATGGCAGGAGGTTGGAACTAGATGATCCTTGAGGTCCCTTCCAACCTTATTATTCTATGATTCTATGATTCTATGAATGACTTAAGTCATTTGCCAGTTTCTCTGAAGATAAGCAGACTGGAGGCACTTTGGTGTCTGCAGAGCAGTAATATGACAATCCACACTTCCTCTTGCCAACGTTTCCATGTAGTGAAAGATTTGTCCTGCACATACACCCATTCAGTATGCTACAGCGTAAATGCAATCTGTTGATCAGTCACAAGATGTGAGAGCAGTTTTGACAACATACAGCAGGAGCTCAAGTAGGAACACAAGTTGCACTGGCAAAGTGTTGCAGTCTGGCTCTGCATAGTCTGCAGAGAGTTACATGTTCCTAAGTCTTACCAGTGACTGGAGGGAGCTGCGTTTTCCCCACCAAGCAGGCAGTGCTAGCATCCCCTGGTAGTGTGATGTCCATGCAGGTGTTTCAAACACGAGATGCCAGAGATTGCAAGTGGATGAGACTGAGGTTTGCCACCTCTTCAAACCAGTACACTCCTAAAGGAGGTTGGAGAGGTGCCAGGCAGCCTCAAAGGCCGCCAAGAGAACCAGAAGTGGGAAGTTGCTTGCTGTAAGACAGTTTCAGATATGTGTAAGATTCTGGATGTGCTGTGAAAGGATTAAGATGGCAAGGTTACTTTCTTCATGCAAGCACATGTTGAATGTGGAACAGACTTTGAGAGAAGTGGGATTTTTTTTTCCCCACTATGTGATATATGCCACTTGTCATAGCCAGTCTTGTAGCTGGAGCAGGAGTACCTACTTTTGTCTATGTGGACTGCAAAAGAGTTTTGGCAGCTACCTCAGCCAGAGCACTTTCCAGTGCTAGACAGACCTGGAGGGGATCTCACCTGGAGTTCATCACCAATTAATGATAACAGAGAAGCAGGCAGTTTGACGCCAGGCTGCTTGCCACATGAGAACAAGTTACCCACTGCCTGCGTGACTCAGAGCATAAACTCCTAACCAATTGCCTCCTTCATCCCGTGCTGTGCCTTCGTCACACTGATGTTTGCCTGCTGCTGCTGTGCCTCTCCTGAGCTGCAGCTCTGAGCTTGGGCACAGCAGGGCACCACATGGCATGGCAAGGCTCAGCTGCCACCAGCAGGGAAGCAGCTTCTGTCAGGACAGGAACGCTATGGTGAAAGCGAGACTGAGATGCAGCAGAACTGATGTTCTGCTGCCGCTTCCTGGGGGTCCTGCCACACCCCATCTTTCAGGTTTCTCTGGCATGGATCAAAAGAGGCAAGGGGTGGATGGTTGTGTTACTTCCTATCACTAAAAGAAAGCACGTGGCTGAGTCACTCATTTTGTCTGTGCAATGATATGATTTGAGCGCCTGTCGGTGTGAGCATGTCTGTGATCCAGTCCTAAAAGGGCATCAGGGAACTTTGCAGGGCAATAAAGCAAAGCTGAGCGGAGAACAAGAATTCAGATGTTTTCAGTGTGTTCGTTGGGGTTTTCTACCATCTGGGAACAGCAGAGCTGTTCCAGAGGCATTGCGGCAGTTGGGTTTCTTTCTTATGTTTTGTTTTGCAGCATGTTGCACGCAAGTAGTTCCTCCTTCTGCCTCTCTCTTGCCCTCCTGCTCAGCTGCTGATGCTCCTCCCCGTTGCACTGATGAGGAGCTGGCTGGAGACTGGTGTCCAGGACCGGTGGCTGCCTGATGGTGGCACTGCACGGCAGAGTCAGCGCAACCCGGCCGGGACGCACGGCCCCTCCAGTCATGCAGCCCCTGCTGCAGCAGCAGTCCAGCCACGGGCTGGCTGCTATCAACCCTGCTCGGCCAGGAAACCTGTGGTGTCCAATTTTGGGCTCCCCAGTGCAGGATAGACAGGGACCTGCTGGAAAGATTCCAGCAGAGAGCCACAAGGATGATTGGGGGACTTGATCATCTCCCCTACAGAGACTGAGAGACCTGAGGCTGTTTAGTCTGGAGAAGAGAAGAATGAGAGGAGATCTGATCGATGTATACAAATATCTGAGGGGTGGGTGTCAAGGGGGTGAGGCCAATTTCTTTTCAGCGGTCTGCAGCAATAAGACAAGGAACAACAGCTACAAACTGGAACATAGAAGGTTTCACCTCAACATGAGGAGAAACTTCTTGACAGTGAGGGTGACAGAGCACTGGAACAGGCTGCCCAGAGAGGTTGTGGAGTCTCCTTCTCTGGAGACTGTCAAAACCTGCCTGGATGCATTCCTGTGCAGACTACCCTAGGGGATCCTGCTTGGCAGGGGAGTTGGACTTGATGATCTCTGGAGGTCCTTCCACATCTAAGGTTCTGTGATTCTGTGGTACAAAGGCAATGTGTTTTAAATCACCCAAACCTGTGGTGAAATAATGCTCTGCATTGTTGGGCCAAGGTATTTGTAACCTGGGCCAGCCTTGCTCTCCCACATCCACAGGGAGTACCTGCCGAGACGATGGGTTGCTCCACGCCCTCTCCCACCACCAGCTCAGCCTTCCACCAGGCAATGTGGTTGGTAGCACTTCCAAAAAAGTTCTGATGAATTCGAATTTTGTGATTTTTTTTTTTCTCCCCTGACAGAAAACAAACACCCCCAAAACCAACCAACCAACCAAATCCAAAAACCCCACCAAAAAAAACCAAACAAAACCCAAAGCAACCAAAACTCAGCAAAACAAAAAAAGAAAAACTCAAACCAAACCAAACCATCAAAAAAAAAAAAAAAAAAAAGCAAACCCTAAAGAACAGTCTTGGCAAGAATTAGCAATTCCTAGAGGCCTTCTGAGCTGTGTTTTGACCGACATCTTCTGTTCCAGGACACAGAATTTTACTGCCTCAGAAACCACATTTCTCTCAGTTCTCCATTAGGCTAATTAATGCCACATTACTAGATTTCTGGATTTAATTACAGCTATTTACAAGTATATTTAGAGTTTGTATGAAGAGGCCACAACTCGTTTGGGTTAGAGTTTTGTTACACAAACACAGGGATGATTTGGCTGTCACAGGAATGAAATAAATTGGGCAAGCATGAAGGGGAGGTGAAGGGTTAGGAAAATGGTTGCTTTTTAGGATGCAGTTCAACTGAGAGCTGAAGTAAAGGCTTTAGTCTATCCCTATTCAGACTCACATTCAGAAAAGCAATTAGGCACTTAATTAACTTCAAGCACATGGGCTGTTAAGCATGTGTCTAAGTGGTTTGTTGAAAAGGGATAGCATTTAAAGCTTGTTTAAAATCAAGCACATACGCTCAGCTAATTTCCTTGCCAGATAAAGCACACTTTCTAATCATAATGGGCCAAATTCAGCAATGACAGAATGACATCATTCAGGATTGCAGCAAGGTCAGACTTGGTTTGTGGATGTTGAAATAAATAGGAATTAAGGTTGTGAGCAAATAAGAAGGAATCAGATAGGTACTGTGAAGTGGCACCACCACCCACTGAAAAGATATCATGGGTAGGGTAGGTACAGGTATTTATGGGAGTAGAATGAACCTTTCCCAAAAAAAAAAAAAAAAAAAAAATTTTTTTTTTCTTCTTTAGGACAGAGAGAAGAGAGAAGAATTACAAAGGAGAAAGTTTGTGCTNTATATATCTTGAATATATATATGTATATATATGTGTATGTATATATATATGTGTATATATATGTGTGTATATATATATTCATCTTGAATATTGCTTGGAAAAAAAATACGTATATTGCTAGAGATTTGCCTTTTTTTTGGTGTGTGTGTTCAAGAAAAGCTTGCATTTCAAAGCAAAATTGTTTGACATGAGAAAGAAGGGGGTTTCTAAGAAAAATATTAAAGGCACTAAAAAAATTCCCATCAAAGCTTGTAATTTCCCTCCCAATTCTTCTGGGAGAACTTAATTTACTTCTTTTAAATTAAATGGGCATTCCATTTAAAAAAAAAAAAAAAGAAAAAAAAGACAAAGTACCTCAATGATTTTCCTTAAGTCCTATTTTTCACTTCTGCTAATTAATAACCAGAAAGAAAAGAGTACTGGAACACGCCATCCCTTTTGCCTTCTTACCCTAATTTGGGCATTGCAATCCCCAGAAGAGTCTTGACAAGAAAAGAAAAAAAAATCCCAAATCACAAATCAAAATCAGGTCAGTTGAGGTGGAGGGTCCTATGTATTTTCTAAAATTAGGTGGATACCTCCAGGCACTGGAAACATAGCAAGTATTAGCACAACGTATCAACTCACACGGGAACCAGGGTGTAATTGCTTCACACACACCTGCTTACCCCTGTGAAAGCTTGTCCTGTGGCTGCCCTGGGCTGGGGAGTACACAGGGCAGGGGCTGTGGAGCCCACTGCCACATCAGGACATGCTGCAGTGCCAGGTTGGCAGGTGGACAGGAGGGTGGACAGTTTCTTGCTCTCTGTTGGTGGCAGGGTCTGACTTGCTGGCCTTCGTCCTATGGAACTACTATGGGGTCAGAGAGTTCCAGATTTCTTTCTGGTCCCCTGCCTTCAGTCCTCAGACAAGGAGAAGGAGATGGCCTTGTGGCCAGGGGTGCTTTCAGAGTATGTAGGGGTACAGGGGAAAGCAGAAGGAAGAGACTAAATGTGCAGAAACCCCACCTAGGTCAGGATGTTGCTAAGATAAAACCTGCTCAGTAAAGTTTGGCATTTTGTTGGCTTTCCCTCCACCTCCACAGCACACACAGTACTGCATCAAACCACTGAGACCTGCTAAGTTTATGGTACATTTCACTTCAGACACACTTTTCCACCTTGACTGTGGCCAGTCATCTGACATTTAGATTTGGCAAACAGCTTTGACTAAAACAATGACATCTGGCAATTGTCAGTCCTGTCAGGAGGCATCACTGATGTCAAAGTTATGTTATGTTCCCATCTCTGGAGCAAGTACTGCTTCAGCTCCTCAGCATGGAGCTTTAACTTCCACTTGGCTTGCTCTTCATGTTTGTCTTTAGCAAATGAAAGAATTGATGTACTTGTTTAGAATATCAGAAACTAAATGCTGATACACCCATTCTTTGGTACCTACTTTCCTTTTTTTTTTTTTTTTTTATTAAAAAAAAACCACATTTTGGCCCACAGACAAGCCCAAGTGTTTCTAAATTCTCTGGTATTGCAATCCATAACTTTTAAAGAGCCAGAAAAAAATATTTCCTAAAGCTACCAAGATTTTGTTTATAGACTTTTGTAGCTACATTATGTGATGTTGCTATGAAATATAACTTGTGGTATTAAGAAATGTAATCACAGTAACTGAGACAGACCATGACCTTTGGGGAAGTCTTAACTGACCACATGAAATAGTCACAAACTCAGTGTCTGACTCTCACCTGCCTTACCACTGCCCGTAGATTCAGAAATCTGAATTGGCAGGTCAAGGACTGGGCCCTACCATTGTGTTTCCTGATCCTGCTGCCAGGAACAAGATCAGGTTAATGCCAGGTCAAGGACTGAGCTCTACTACTGTGTTTTCTGATCCTGCTCCTGGCAGCAAGACCAGGTCAATACCAGGTTGCCCAGAGTTGCAAATCTCTCTCCACTGCCACTTCACATGGTCACTATCCATTGGCACACAGCAAAGCTCAAAACTGCATGATAGCACCAGAGATGGTGGAAGCATTTGACAGTGGCATTACCACCCATTGTAAACATGATTACTCAAGACACAAGACCTAAATGTTAATGAGAGATCATATATTGTCCCTTTTGGTCTTCAAAGGGAGGAGGGTACTTTTGAAATACATTTATCAATGCCCATTTTCACAGAATTAATCAGGTTAGAAAAGACCTTCAAGATCATCCAATCCATCACCTAACACCCTCTAATTAACTAAACCATGGCACCAAGTGCCTCATCCAGCCTCCTTTTAAACACATCCAGGGATGGTGACTCCACCACCTCCCCAGGCAGCCCATTCCAATGCCAATCACTCTTTCTGTGAAGAACTTCTTCCTAACACCCAGCCTAAACCTGCCCTGGCACAGCTTGAGACCATGTCCCCTTGATCTGTCACTGGGTGCCTGGGAGAAGAGACCACCCTCCACCTGGCCACAACCTCCTTCCAGTTAGTTGTAGAGAGCAATGAGGTCTCCCCTGAGCCTCCTCTTCTCCAGGCTGAACACTCCCAGCTCCCTCAGCCACTCCTCACAGGGCTGTGCTCCAAACCCCTCACAGCCTTGTTACCCTTCTCTGGACACATTTGAGCATCTCAACATCTTTCTTAAACTGAGGGGCCCAGAACTGGACACAGTACTCAAGATGTGGCCTCAACCAGTGCTGAGTACAGGGGCAGAATGACTTCCCTGGTCCTGCTGGCCACACTATTCCTGATACAAGCCAGGATGCCCTTGGCCTTCTTGGCCACCTGGGCACACTGCTGGCTCATGTTCAGTTGGCTGTCCACCAGTACCCCAAGTCCCTCTCTGCCCGGCTGCTCTCCAGCCACTCTGTCCCCAGCCTGTAGCACTACATGGAGTTGTTGTGGCCAAAGTGCAGCACGTTGCCCTTGGACTTATTGCCTCAGATGATCACACTTGTGATCCCCTATGGTTTCTTGACAGCATTGTGCAGCTATAAACAAAACTGGGTAATTCCAGAATTCCTGAGACATGTGGTAGTAATATCTTGGCTTATTCTAAGAAGATTGCCAGGTCTGCTGAACATTTTCACAGACCTTTTTGGAAAGCACAACATCAAAATCAAGTGAAAAAACATCATTCTAGCCTCAAAATGACTCAAAAGTATGTTTGCTTTTGTTACTAACATGGAAAGCTTTTTCTTCTCCAATGGTAAGCAAAGAGGTCAGAAGGCAAATGAGATCTAATCATAGCTCTGAACAGTCCAAAAATAAGGTCAGAAATCTGATGGTTCTCATTCTAACTTCTTCCATTTCCTCTCAGCATCCCCTGGGAAATTCTCAGGATCATCCCCTTGCCTGAAAAGTATCGGCACCAAAAATGGAAGTTGCATTCTGGTAGGAAAACCAGCTTGTGGTTTATTTAATACAGTAGTGGTCATCTCTGTGGATGTGCAAGGGGATGTCTCTGAGTCAAAGAGAATTTTGCGTATTTTTTGATGTGGATCTCACACATGCACACACACACACACACACACACACACACACACCCCATATGTTCCTCATTTAAACTACTTTTTCTGCAAGGCAGGGCCCGTTGAGAGTTTTGACTTACATGAAAAGACAACCATTTAGTGTCACCAAAGTGTATTTGTGTTGAGACTAAGAGAATGCATTTATAACCAGAACACATCTATGAAATATTCTTCACATGAAAAAGCAGTTCCCAGCAGGTCCTTATAATTTCTTTTTCTCTACTGATCAATATTCCTCTACTGATGGTAATGGGGAAATTCAGAAGACAAGCAATTGGCTTTTCCCCTTTAAGTGGTGAAATTAATTACAAAATGTCAACAGTGTGGGAAAAAAAAAACCAAACAAAACCAAACAAACAAAAACCAAACCCTCACCATCTCTAAAGGAAGTGCTGGAAGAGAGACTGTTTTTTCATCTTCTTGTAAAGCTGGCTTAAAGCAGTCAGCAGTTAAATACTACTGCAAGTCTGCAGCTCAGGCTGAAATGAATAGCACAAAAATACAGGACAAACCCTTTTTTCTTGCTTTTTGAAGGAGGTTAGAGTGTGAAGAAGAAAAAGACATTCTCTCTTCTAAGATTTTGATTTGTTTTGTTTTGTTTTGTTTTTTCCCTGCAGAAAATATTCAGTCTCTTGGTCTGTTTCTCATTAGAAAAGAGAGAATACACAAGCTGTGCTAATGGCCCAACCTGAAGGTCATGGAATTTTTTACTTCATGGATCTACCATGCTGACAGATGGCTTGATTCTTCATTATTGGACTGCTATATTGAATTACATGAAAATGATTATATTTCAGTTTTTTACAAAACAAATTAAATACATCCATTCTCCTTTTAAAGAAACATACCTGTTACAGTTTAGGACCAGGGTTCTAATTGTAAGTAAAATTTTCGAGAGAATTCAAAGTCCAGGGGGATGGACTCTACTCTCAAGGGGCTGAACAAAATATAAGACATAGGATTATCCCATTCCATTGGTCTAAAACTCCTATATAGTTTGAAGCACAGCTTGTTCTGGGCTCTCTTGCTTGGTTGTTTTTCCCTGTCTCTCCTTCTGGCCTTGCTTGCTTCTCTCCACTGCCTACTGTTTGGGTTATGGGTAAGAATACTGACTGCGAGCGGGAGAGATAAGCTAGCAACAGCCCCTGGGCTTTGTCCAGTGGGGTGCCAGGGGGGCAGCTGGGCTATTATCTAAGTTGTATATGTATATATGCATTTGTATATGTTTATTACCTTTTATATTTGGCCTACTTTTGTAAATAATAATTTCTTTTTACTTCCAAATTCTGAGTAAGTGTGGTAATTACCTTTTGGGGGGTAAATCTCAAATTCTGTGGGGTGGAAAACCATCATTATACCATAAAGTTCCTTCTTAGCTAGAAGGAGGTTCAGAGGGCTGTATGTTAAAGCAGAAGGTCTCTAGCAGTTCACAGGAGGTTATTTCATCCCATGATCCTTTCTGTTAGTATGACAGACCCACATATAGAATGTCCCCAGTGGCTCATAGTGAGCCTCGTGGGAGGTTAAATGAGTGGGAGCTACACTCTTTTGTCCTGGAGTGTCTGCAGGAGAAATCACCCTCAAATTTATGCTGCTGTTTTGGTGTGAGTTGTTTGCAGTGCAAAGAGGAGTTTACCGTGGACTTTTGTGCTCTATGGTAGACACAAAAGGAAGTCTCACACTTCCACTGCTTATTGGCAAACCAAATAGAAATATCAAAGGGGAAGTCCAAGATTTTTTTTTCCCCTCCCTTCATAGTTACGACTTCATAGCCTGAGCACACAAATGATCTTTAGAGAGACAGTCAGTGATTTATCCAATCCTGAAAGCACATCTCTGCCCAGCAGGCTCACAGCAAAGTCACAAAAATGGATGTGGATTTTAGAGTGGTGCCCTGCAGTGCCAGGAGACTTGCCTTTGAACACTCTAGGGTCCTGCTTTCTGTAGCCTCACCCTTTAAGAGACACATGCTCATTCCTACACCTTTTCCAGATTTGATTCTGTCAAGGAAAAAAGAATTCATAATCTTTGCTCTCCTGTATAGCAGAGTGTTTTAAATGAAAGCATTAGGTCAAGGCCTTTTTACATGACTGACTTGGAGCTACATAATATAAACAAACAGCTACTGCCATAACCTGAAATCTCTGCAGCACTAAGCAGGTTCAGTCCTGCCATCCCACATGAGGACTTCACTCTTCCTGGCACACACAGTAGTGCACGAGAGTGGTGTTACTCACAGGTCTGTGCCCATGCCAGCTGAATTGGGTGACAAAACTTCCAGGGATTGCAGCAAGGTAGTATGAAATGCCAAATGGCCCATGAAATGAGGCATGCCCTGTGACCATAGGGCAACCATGGCAGTGGGAGGTAAGAACTGTTCCTTAGGCTGTAACCATTCACTTTGATAGTTAAAAAAGGGAAAAGGAAGAAAATTATTGTACCTTTTGAGAAGAGCAGAGTAAATCTGGGTAGCCAAAGTGCAGGCCCAGAAAAACCTCTGGACTTTGACAAGCAAATCCAGGGGAATCAGTCCCTACTAGGCATGAAGGAGCAAGTGTGTGCTAATTTCCCTCTTGCCCTAGTACACAGCTGGTTTATTAGCTTTTATTGCCTGGCACACCAGCTTAAGCCAGCATAGTAGAGGTACAGACATCTGTGCGTGGGGAGAGAAACAGGGAGGGTAGTGATAATGTAAACCAGCACAGCTGGGAGTGTGAGTCAGAGACCTCTGGCCCTTGACAGACATCCACCTTTGCATGACGAACAAAAGACACTGGGTGTAATGTCTCACCTTCTGAGCTGCAGAGCCAAAACACAGGCTAAAGGGCAGAGCTAGCATCAGGAGCAGTCATGTGCAGACATTACTCTTCTCATAGGTCTGCTTCAAAGTCATTCATTGATAGTAGCCTGGGGATAACAAACCCCTAAGCCTCCTCAACCTTTTTTGCCCCAAACCTTTGGGATTACATTTTTTTGATGCAGTGTACTGTCACAGAAAGCCACCTCTTCACCAGGGTGGGCACACACATGCCCTTATACCGTAGTCAGTGGTTTCCTTACAAAGCCTTGATAACAAACACAGCACTCAGTGTTTCAGGCTGTACTGATGCTGTATATATCAGTTCTGGGATTTCTAAGAAAAGAGCAACTGACAGTAGCAAAAGCCCCTGCACCCTGGGAGGCACTCTGGCTCTTCTCCCAAGCAGATAAGTGCTCGGCATTGAAAAGGGCTGAGTTGATTAACTCTTGCAACACATTTGGGAGGGGTTACTTGTAGGCTTCTGAGAAGAAATTACATTTTTGCGGGTGGAAAGCAAGCTGAAAGGCTTTCAGTTTTCCAACACTCTACCGATGCTGGGAAAGCTCAGCTGGCACAAAAGGCTTTGGAAAGTTCATGAAGGGGCTTTTCCTGCTCTAATACTGGACCCCCTGACATTCAGTAAGGGTGCAGCCATCTTAACCACTCCTGGATTCCCGGAGGCTGGATTTGACTTTAAAGTCATTTCAGAAACAGACTGAGAACCAGTATGGAGCCTGGAAGCCCTGAGTGCCCTCACTGCAGAGGATGAGAGCAGTAACTTGTCCTATCAGGTGGTGTCTCCTCTCTGCTCACACCGAATTCGTTCTGAGGAATTACAGTAACACAGGGTGGACAGAAACAATCCTTAGCTCATCCTGAACAAACTTTTGTCCCAGATGAAATGACAGTGTTTCCTAGAAAGGAACTAGAATCCACAGACAAACTATTGGCAAATTAAAACAGAAGTGCCTTTCTTGTTTCTGCATCCAATCCAAGGTTCTATTTCCATGCCACAACTCAGCTTCCCCAGCAAGCATGTGTGTTTTGATGCTGCCTAGGCCCGTTGCTTAGGTATTCTTATTAAAATGTTTGCGTGGAGGCTTGTGTTTGCTGACTTAGCATTTTCCTTATTTCTGTTTCCTTCCATGTGCCATTCACACAGAAGGAAACAGAAAGAGTGAAGTGCAGTTTCTAATAGACAGTCACAGGATGTTTCTCACAGATAAAAGAGGGTCAACAAGTTGATACTGTGTCCAGTAACAGGGTCCCTAATCTTTTCCAGGCCACACTGGCAGCCAGCAGAAGGTAGATCTGAGGAGTTGGGCTCAAGTAAATCTGAGCAGCTGTTGACTGTTCAGAGGCAGGAAGATGAGCAGCAAGCACTGGCCAGGTGCTTGGGAAAGCTGTGTAACGACCATGCAGGCAGCCAGCACTGCTTGCTCCATTTGTACTGCTCCTCTGGATATCTGCAGGACCCTGTACCCACGGTCTCAGGGCCACATTTGAGTCCATCTTTGGGCAAGACAGCGTGTGCAAGGCCACGCACAGAGAGGCAGGAGCTCCATGCCTTGGGGATGAGCAGGAGCTACCACCTCTCCAGGGTAGGTGGTGATGTAAGAGCTCTTCAAAACTAGCCCACTCCACCCATGTAGCCTTAGTCCTGGCCATAGGCTCATGCAGCTGTTCCTTGCGCAGCATCAGAGCAGCAACAGTCTCAGACTTTCATCTGAACTGACTGGCAATGAATGAAATGATCTCTCCTGCTTTCTCTGATCCTCTTAAAATTGCACTTATTTCACTTGTGCTCATTCTTCAGCTGTTGTCTCCTGTAGTTCTATTCAGCAGAGACAGTTGCAGGACCCTTTGGAAACCTGTTGAGTGAAACCATTTTAAGAATCCTCACAGCTGTTTTCCTAGCCCTGGCTGGGGTGATTGAGGAAGACATGAAGTCACCTGCAGGAGTGGGCTGGGTGTGATGGTGGCTGTGGCTCCCTGTCAGGGCTGTGGGAATCCAGGATGGCTGTTGCTGGCATGTGCATGGCACCACCATGAAACTTTTGTCACAATGCTGAGAACCTCTGATTCAGTTTTGAAGGCAACTGAGTGGTACTCATTTGCCAATAGGTCTTCACTGTCTTTCCTTTTGTTTATCAAAAAGTGTATTTTCCCTAGGTTAGACACAGCCAAAAGTTCAGCTGTGGTGCAGGTGACAGAGTTGAAGAAGCTGCCCTTGCATCCCTCAGTCCTGAAATGACTTGTACAAAGGTGATCACCTCTGAGCCTGTCTTGCTTGGTTACACAAGGCAAGGCTGCAAGACAATAGTTTCTCTTTGGTGGAACATTCTGTTAACAGGATCTTGGGGAAGAACCACAAACATCTTCTTTCTCTTTGATATTTGTGACTGGAGCACCTCAGCTATAGGCAGTAAAAAAATAACAGCAACACTGAGTGAGTGGCAATCAAAGAGCAAACCTGAGGTTTCTCTCTGCAGGCTATGTAGCCTTGCAAACTCAGCCAGACGTGTGTGGCCAGCACCTGCACGCTTGCTTTGTTGTTTTTGTTGGTATGGACAGAGTCAGTCAGACTTGCAAAGAGATAGTTTGCAAGTGGACAAGGGCTTCAGACACTTCAGCAAAGAGCCCCGTTTCAGGTTAAGGCAATCATTCCTCTAGCCTCAGATGCAAGACGTTCAAAGCCTTGAGACTCCTGGACTTTCCCAGCAGATTCCTCTGGAATGTAAACAGTTTTCAGATCCCCCCCCCCCAGGTGCCAGCAAGCTTCTTGTGGTTGCTGAAGGGAAAGTCCTTATGACATACTCAAACTAAATAATGATACTAATAATAATAATGATGGTGGTGGTGATTAAGGTGTTTGTTGTTTTTGTTTTTTTTTTTCTTTTTGCCTCAAGGGAGGATGGATTCTAGTTTGGGAAGAAGCAACAGCTGTCACTAGAGAATGTTATTCAGGACATGTCAACTTGCAAGAGGTTTTGCTGGATATCAGTAAAGTATCTGCTCAGAAGTCTGACTGGTGATACACTGATTAAAAAAAAGAATGTTTCCTTTGGCTTGAAGTGAAAAATGTTGAAACAGATGTTTTAAATAAAGATCCTGGCACTGCAGATGGCAAGCACCTCCAACTGAATTTGTACACATTCTGGAGATATTAAGAAGCCACACACACAGCAGCTTTGGCTCTTTTTTTTTTTACTTCATGGGACAGACAAGGGGGAGGGGAGCGAGGGAGAGGGGGAAGGGNCACACAGCAGCTTTGGCTCTTTTTTTTTTTACTTCATGGGACAGACAAGGGGGCTCTCAACCTCTGAGCTCTGGGCTCAGTTCTGGCTCGGCCTTCCTGGTTAATCTTAAGCAAGTCATCTCTCATGCTGCAATTTTCCCAGATGCAAAATCAAGGTATCTGCCACAGGCCTTCATCCCAAAGCAGGCTGCAGAACACCTGCTAAATTTTATCAACACTGCTGGATATGGTCATGACAATGTGAACACCTGGCACTGCCTCTCTGGGGTGGGATGGCACATCGGGGGTCACAGGTGGCAGGGACAGGGCTTATGGAGGGAGTCCATACCAGCTTGAGTGTCTGTATCCCTATAAGGGTAACAAAAGTGCCACCCAAAAGGCACATTGACTGGGGAATTATTTGAATTTATTCTAAATTTCACCAAATCTCCATATCTTTAAAAAATTTCTGTGTTGTTCATCTCTTCCTTTTTACATTTTCTTTCTCTGTCTGAGTGTTTCCTGTGGGCCTCCTGGCTGCTTCTGTCTACCTCTCTTCTCTGCACCCACTTCTCTGTTTTCCAGTCTCTTCCAGTTCACTCCTCCTTCCACCAGCAGCTCTTTTCAGACAGATGTCATTGTTCACAGCACTCCACAGCCACTTTCAGCAGGTGGTCAGGGGTCCCGTTGGCAGGGAGAACCCAACATGCATGTAGGTGATGGGTGAGCAGGCAATGGTCCCTCAAATGGACTCCTTTGGTCAAACATGACTGCTCATCAGCAGAGGCACCTCTGGTGGAGAACCAGGGATGACCTAAGCTACAGTGAAATGCCATGACCCATTTGGGACCACCTTTTCATAACAGATGCTTTACTTCTGTTCCCACAGAGTGTCATCGGGATGTTCCAGTCAGCATGGTGGTAGTTGAGACCCTGGTCTTGGAGGCAGGAGAGTATGCAGTCTACTGGCACAGATTTACAGAACCTTAGAAATCAGAAGGGACCCCCTGAGATCATCAACTCCAACCTCCC
>WBNM01011372.1:0-17354 GCA_013399055.1 Ramphastos sulfuratus | reverse complement strand
ACTGAGGAGCTGTGGCTGTGCTGCTCGGAGAAAAGGAGACTGAGAAGTGACCTCATCAATGTTTATAAATATGTAAATGTGAGTGCCAGGAGGCTGGAGCCAGGCTCTGGGTGATGCCCAGTGCCAGCACAAGGGGCATAGGAAGTTCCATGGAAATAGGAGGAGGAATTTTTTTCCCTATTAGGGTGACAAAACCTTTGATCAGGCTGCCCAGGGGGGTTGTGGAGTCCCTCTCTGGAGATACTCAAATCCCAGCTGGATGTGTTCCTGTGTGATCTGCTCTAGGTGCTCCTGCTCTGGCAGGGGGTCAGACTGGATGAGCTTTGGAGGTCCCTTCCAGCCCCTGACATTCTGTGGTCCTGTGACTCTGTGACACCTCTGTGATTAAAATGCCTGGCACCCAGCAGACATCTCCAGCTGTGCCAGCTTTCCCTCCGTTGTACTCAGCTGTCCAAACCTACAAAGGTGTTAGCAGATGAGAGCCCCTTTGCTGACCAGCTTCCCCCTCTCTGCTGCTGGAGTGGAGGATTCTGCTGGGGCTTTGCAGTCACCCGAGAGCTCCCCGAGTTGGAGAGGAGAGTCCAGATTTGCTTCCTGCCGAGGCACTGGAGAGGGAATACGAACGGGAGACCAAGCTCGCCATCTCCTGGGCACAGAGGCACTGACTGCCCGCAGAGCTTCTGCATTCCTTCCCTACTTTCCCACTCGTGCCTTCGCGGAAGACCAAGGTTCATGGAATCACAGAATGGACTGATTGGAATGGAGCCTGCAAGAGAGCTGAGGAGGGACTGTTTATGAGGGCACGTAGCAAGAGCTCAAGGGGCAATGGTTTGAAACTCGAGCAGATTGAGATTGGGTGTGAGGAACAAGTTCTGCACCAGGAGGGTGCTGGAACCCTGCAACAGGTTGCCCAGGGAGGTGGTTGAGGCCCCATGCCTGGAGGTGTTGAAGGTGAGGCTGGCCGAGGCTGGCCAAGGCTGTGAGCAAGCTGCTGTAGTGAAGGGGGGGTTCGACTGGATGGCTTCTGGAGGTCCCTTCCAACCCAAACCAGTCTGAGATTCTCTGTCCCTGTGCTGCACAAGGAGCTGTGTTAGTCATTGACCAGTCCTTACCAGTCAGCACATTGGAACCAGGCTGCTTCTGCATCTGCTCACCACCTGATACCCCTCTAGGGTAATTCATAGGTACAAGTCCTGGCACTGGGGTTGTGAGGTGTGTGTGAAGGATAAAACAAAGCCACTGAGAATCACAACACAGAATGTGTTGCACCACTTGGTGGTCAGTGTAGATGGGGGGTGTGTCTGTTCCTCCATGCCAGAACATGGAGCTTTTCAGCTCCACTTTACAGTGAAAGCTTCAGGTTTCCAGGGAGGAGAGGTTTGTGCAGGTGATTCACATACTATGACAGCTCTATTTTTTATTAATGCCCTGGGACTGTTCTCCTTCAGAAACCCACACTTCTGGTGACCCCATTGCAGGGAAATGCAAACTGGAAGTGAAGAATGGCCACAACCATGCTGAAAGGCACAGAAGACAGAGCTCAGCCTTCAAAAGTGGAGAGGGCTTTCACTGCTTCACAAGAGGGAAATGAAAATGTCAGAGAGGACCACTACAGGTCCTGGTGGACAGCAGGGTGCACATGAGCCAGCAATGGGCAGCTGTGGCCAGGAAGGGCTGTGCTGAGCAGGTTGAAAGAGGTTCTCCTGCCCCTCTACTGTGCCCTGCTGAGGCCACATCTACAATATTGTGTCCAGTTCTGGGCCTCTCGGCTCAAGAAGGACCTCAGGAAACTGCCTGAGAGAGCCCAGCCCAGAGCCCCCAAGCTGCTGCAGGCAGTGGAACATCTCCTGTGAGCACAGGCTGAGGGAGCTGGGGCTGGGAGCTTGGAGCAGAGGAGCCTGAGGGCTGCCCTCAGTGCTGCTGATAAAGATGTGCTTGGACACAGCCAGGCTCTGCTCAGGGATGTCCCGTGACAGGACAAGGGGCACTGGGTGCCAGATGGAGCAGAAGGGGGTGCCAGGGGAACAAGAGGGAAAACTTTGTCATTGTGAGGGTGCTGGAGGCCTGGAGCAGGCTGCCCAGAGAGGTTGTGAAGTCTCCTTCTCTGGGGACATTCCAAAACCACCTGGATGTGTTCCTGTGTGAGCTGCCCTGGGTGCTCCTGCTCTGGCAGGGGGGTTGGACTGGATGATCTCTGGAGGTGCCTTCCAACCCCTAACATTCTGTGGGTCTGTGAGAGCAGCAAGCTAAAGAACAGTGTGCTGGCACAGGAACAAGGTGCTGATAGTGTGGCATACATTTAGACCAACCCTGTGGCAGGCAGTATGTGGAGGGAGGATAGAACCCAACTGCTTTAAGAGAGCAATCATTTGATGAAAAAGATCACATCTGATTGCTTGCAGGAGCAGGTGCATTATTCTCTCTGTGGAGCAGGCTGTGAAAGTAGGACTTGAATATGGAGGACTCTTGCCAGTCAGGTAATGACAGTCTTGCTCAGCCTCTCTTGTTCTGAGCAGTCTCACCTCTTCTGGCAGCACTGATATGAGCCAAGAAAAACATGGAATGGTTTGGGGTGGAAGGGACCTCCAAAGGGCATACAGTCCAACCCCTGCACTCAGCAGGGACATCCTCCAATAGAGCAGCTTGCTTACAGCCTTGGCCAGCCTCACCTTGAACACCTCCAGGCATGGGGCCTCAACTCCCTCCTGGGCAGCCTGTTGCAGTGTCCCAGCACCCTCCTGCTGCAGAACTTATTCCTCACATCCAATCCCAGTCTGCTTTGCTCTCATCCCAAACCGTTGTTCCTCATCCTGTCCCTAGAGGCCTTTGCAAACAGTCCCTTTGCAGCCTTCTTGTAGCCCCTTCAGGTTCTGGCAGGCTGCTCTTAGGTCTGCTTGGAGCCTTCTCCAGGCTGCACACCCCCAGCTCCCTCAGCCCATCCTCCTAGCAGAGCTGCTGCAGCCCCTGATGATCTTCATGGCCTCCTCTGAAGCCTTTCCATCAGGTCCATGTCCTTCCTGTGTTGAGGGCTCCAGAGCTGAGCACAGGTGAGGTCTCAGCAGAGGGGCAGGATCCCCTCTCTCCATCTCTGGCCACGCTGCTGTGGATGCAGCGCAAAAGGCTAAGGCTCGCAAGGCTACAAGCTCACACTGTTGGCTTATCACGGGATGAAAGGATGTTAGGGGCTGGAAGGGACATCTGGAGAGCTTCCAGTCCAACCCCCCTGCCACAGCAGGACCAGAGAATCTCACAGGAACACATCCAGACAGAGCTGGAAAGTCTGCAGAGAGGGAGACTCCACAACCTCTCTGGGCAGCCTGTGCTACTGCTCTGGCACCCTTACAGTAAATAAGTTCTTCCTCATGCTAAGGTGAAACTGCCTGTGCTGTAGTTTCCATCCCTTGCCCTTGTCCTCTGTCAGGGCACAAGTGAGCAGAGGCTGTCCCTGCCCCTTCCTTCCTGACCCCCAGCCCTCAGCTAGTGATAGACATTGCTCACATCCTCTCTCAGCCTTCTCTGCAGACAGAACAGCCCCAGGGCTCCCACCCTCTCCTCTTAACGCAGTGCTCCAGGCCCTACAGCATCCTTGTAGCCCTTCCTTGGGCTCTCTCCAGTAGATCCCTATCCTTGAACTGAGGAACCCTGAACTAGATGCAATGTTCCAGGTGAGGTCTCACCAGGGCTGAATACATTCTTCCTAATGCCTCCCAGGCCCCCACTGGCCTTCTTGAGCACCAGGGCACATTACTGTGCCATGCAGAGCTCGGTGTTCACCAAGGCTCCCAGGCCCTTCTCCACAGGGCTGCTCTCCAGCAGATCACCTCCCAACCTGTACTGGTGCAGTTTATTGTTCCCAGGTGCAGGGCTCTGCACTTGTCATCAGGTTTCTCTCTGCCCAGCTCTCAGTCTGTCCACATCTCACTGAGGTGCCCATGTGGGGCACAAACCCACTCATGTCCAGCTTCTCCCCCACCAGCACCCCAAATCCTCTGCAGGACTGCTCTCAGTCACACCATCCTCTAGCCTGGATTGATCTCTAGGATTGCCCCAACCTAGGGGCAGGATCTTGCAGTTGGCCTTGTTGAACCTCCTGAGGTTCTCCTCAGCCATGTCTCCAGCCTCTCCAGGTCCCTTTAGATGCACCCATCCCATTGTTCAGCCTTACCAACTACACCACTCAGCTTGCTGTCACCTGCAGACTTGCTGAGAGTGCAGCAGCCTAGAAATGGGGCACCATTACAAAGAGGCTGAGGCAACCCAGGAGAACCTCAGCTCTAGACTGAAATGGCTTCACAAAATCAATGACTTTAATTTTTTAATGAAAGGAAGAGTCATACAAAAAAAAAAAAACCCAACAGCAGACTTTGGGGGAGTGCAGGCACATGCTGCCACAGAAGGGTTCCCTGCAGTACAGGTAACAGCCCCCAGTTCTTTACCATCTCAGCCTGGCTTTGTGCAGTGAAGGCACAACCCAGAGCCCAACAAACTCCACCATGAATTATCTGAGTTCATTTTTTCCAACAGAAGGGGGAAATTACTCCCTCCTCAAGACATTCAACCTAGTGCCTGTGCAAATGGTGCTGTGAAGCTGATCAGAAGGGAATGTGGTGTAGCATAATTGCCCTCTTTCAAAGCATTGTCCTGCAATAACACTCTGCAGCATGGCTGTGCTCCATTCAAAGGCAGAGTTGCTCCACCCAGCCTGCACCTCAGAGCAGCCACATTCCCAAGAGGAGCTGCTCATGCTGGAAGGCAGCCCATTAACCAACTCCAGCCTTTCAGAATCTCATTTAGGGGCAGAGAGGCAGCACTTGCTTCACTGGCTGCAGCTATTTGCTGTTTCCAATTACGACCCTTGTGATTAAGTCAAGCCCTCAAATCCTCCTCTGAAAAAAAGAGGTCAGCTTCAGTACAACAACACATTAGGAAAACATTCTGACACCAGGCCAAAAGACCCTTTAGTTGTTAGCTTTTCCAAAGCTATCCTATTAATGAAGAAATCGATTTTGTCTGATGTTTAAAACCAAGCCAACCCAGGAAACATGGTACACTAGGCTGCAGCTGCTGAGAGCTGCAGGTGGAGAATGCTTCCCCCCTTCGCTGCTGCCGTCCCTGCCCTTGTGCATTCATTTGTTTGCAACTGCAGAAAGCTGGTCCCGAATCCTTCCCAGACCCTCTAACATAGTGTCCAGGGTTTCTTTGCTCAGCTCCACAGTCAGTGCAGACACAACAGGGCTGTTCTCACATAAGGCAACATCTTCCTGGATCTGCAAATAGGAATGCAGATGTTAGCTGTCTGAAAAATGAACTCCGGTGTCACTCTGACAGTCAGTGTTTAACAGACAAATGCTTTCAATTTGGCACCCAGCTCCACCCTGGCCCTCCCCAGCTCTCCTGGAGCTACTTCAGGTACTGGAAGGCTGCCCCAAGGTCTCCCTGAAGCCTTCTCTTCTCCAGGCTGAACGGCCCCAACTTTCCCAGCCTGTCCCCAGAGGGGAGATTCTCCAGCCCTCTGATCATCTTCGCAGCCTCTTCTAGACCTGATCCAGCAGGTTCCACGGCGTTCTTGTGCTGGGGGGACCAGAGCTGGACACTGGACTCCTGCTAGGGTCTCACAAGAGCAGAGGGGGAGACTCACTTCCCTCAAGTGGCTTCAAATTGAATGGCAAAGACTTCAGTAATTTATCTTCTCCCTTTCTGCAGTGATCAGGAACAAATATGCTGCCTTCTTGCATCTTCACAGAAAGAAAACTCCCTTGCAAGAACTCCCCTCAGAGACACCACATCCAGGCTCTATGGTATGTCAAAGATCACCCCAGAAAGGCTGCTAATTGCCCAGCAGCAGCAGGCAACAGCAGATGCCTGTCTGAAGCATTTCATAGCGCCACTGCTACATCAGGTGTTGGCCTTGGGTATTTGGGTTCTGCACCCTTCAGGTCCCTGGCATTACCTTCAGCTGAAGCAGGCAGGTGGGGACTGCCATTCTGCTGATGCTGTCTGAAGATGTCTTGATGTCCACCCTCCAGTCCATGTCGACAAGGCGAGGCAGGGAGACTGAGAGATTAAAACAAGAGAGTTGTTAGGCCCAGCAGTGCAGGATGGCACCAGACTCTAGCACCTGAGACTACCACCAGGTACCTGCTTCTGCAGCTCTGGCCCTGGTAAGCACACAACTTTAGTGCTACTAAGTGGGCTTAGATAATTTTTCTCTGCAATAAACCAATCTCTGAAGCCCTCCACAGGACACCAAGAGGACAAACAGGATTCTCCCATCATAAAACAATCACAGCAAGTTGGAGGTTAGATGGGACCTCCAGAGTTCATCTAGTCCAAGCAGGAGCACCCACAGCAGGTTGCCCAGCATCACAACACCCAGGCAGGTTTTCCTGAACACAAAACTAACACCATCCATCGTTTCCAAAAGGACAATCCAGCTACCACAGGGCTAAAGCTTCATCTAACAAATACAGTCATAAGTGTCAGAGCACTGGTTCCTGTGTTGTGCTCCAAGAGCCATACATCTGCCCTTGCATGAAGTGTGTTCCACTGGTCTGTCACTCTTGTTCTCATTTCCTTTAATGCACAAGAGTGTTAAGGGTAAAGGGAAAAGCATGAACTGTTTTGGTTACACCAGGACATGGCTCAGAGTAAGCAACTGCTGCATTTACTGTATTAGCATTAGAGAATCACAGAATGGGCTGCAATGGAAGTGACCTCCAGGGCATCCAGTCCAACCCCCCTGCACTCAGTAGGGACATCCTCCACTAGAGCAGCTTGCTCACAGACCTGTCCAGCCTCACCTTGAACACCTCCAGGCATGGGGCCTTGACTCCCTCCTGGGCAACCTGTTGCAGTGTCCCAGCACCCTCCTGCTGCAGAACTTGTTCCTCACATCCAATCCCAGTCTGCTCTGCTCTCATCTCAAACCATTGCCCTCATCTTGTCCCTGCAGGCCTTTGCAAACAGTCCTTCTGCAGCCTGCTTGAAGCCTCCTTCAGGTTCTGGCAGGCTGCTCTTATGTCTGCCTGGAGCCTTCTCTTCTCCAGACTGAACACCCCCAGCTCCCTCAGCCTGTCCTCCTAGCAGAGCTGCTCCAGCCCCTGATGATCTTCATGGCCCGCTCTGGAGCCTCTCCATCAGGTCCCTGTCCTTGCTGTGTTGTGGGCTCCAGAGCTGGATGCAGTCCTCCTGGTGAGGTCTTGCTCAACAAGGCTGTGAGCAACATGCTCTAGTGGAGGATGTCCCTGCTGAGTGCAGGGGGGTTGGACTGGATGACCTTTGGAGGTCCCTGCCAACCCAAACCATTCTGTGATTCCATGTGCCAAGAGAAACTATTCCCCCATAAAAACGTGTCATTTATGGTGCACGCTTACAGAAATGAACTTCATGACCTGCACGGGGAGGTTAGAGTGCTCCACTCTCAAGAGCTTTACCAATAGCTGCACTCTCTTAGGTACCAATAACAGCATAACCTGGAATTGCTTGGAGATCAGAAACAATTCAGCACAACAGCACAGATCTGGATACAAGCTTGTTGGTCTGGGCCAAGCTCTGTGCTGCCACAACCATATTGCTTCATCCAAGGCAAACAGCTACGCCCCCATGCTACATCATGAAGAGTTGCAGTGCTAAGCTCCAGTGACCTCAGGAAAAACTAACTGCATCAGGGTACAAACTGTTACTTACTCTGACTTGCTTGTGCTTCATTCCTCCAAGCAGAGCTGTGAAAAAGAAGAGCAGAAAAGCAGTATCAGCAGTGCTTCAGGATAACTTGCCCCTGACAGGCATTAAGCACAGGAGAGAGACTGCCTGTGCTAGTGAGTGCTGTGGAAAGGCTGTCACCAGTGGGCAATGGTAGGCTAACTAGTAAAGAAATCTTGGTTCCCCTCTAAGTGTGGCTCACTTGTTGCATCTGCCCTTCTCCCCAGTTTTCTCAAAGTTCATCTGCCAAGCAGTGAGATGTGCCAGCATGCAGAATTGCTGTCCTCTGCTGCATACAGTGGTCCACACAGAATCACAGCACAGCAGGGGATGGAAGGGACTCCTAGAGATCTAGTTCAGCTTTCTTACTAAAGCAGGGTCACCCACACCAGCTTGCCCAGGAGGCTTTAGAATTCCTCCATGGAAGGAGACTCCACAACCTCTCTGGGCAGCCTGCCCCAGGGCTCCAGAAGCCTCACACCAAAGTTTTTCTTTATTTTAAAGCAAAACCACCTGTGTTCTGGTTTGTGCCCACTGCCCATTGTCCTATCACTGAGCACCACTGCAAAGAGCCCAGCCCCAGCTTCTTGCCCCTCACAGGTCCTTTAACTCTTGCTGAGCATTGCTCAGATCCCCTCTGGGGCTGCTTTTCTCCAGGCTAAATAGCCCCAGGGCTCTCAGCCTTTCCTCCTCACAGAGAGGCTCCAGGTCCCTCAGCATCTTTGAAGCCTCCACTGCACTCTCTCCAATAGTTCCCCATCTCTCTTGGACTGGGGAGCCCAGAACTGGGTGGAATACTACAGACACTATTGCCAAGGCATCTAAGCCAAGGTCGTTAAGTGGCTGAGCACCTAGAGTTGTAGCATTTTTCCACCACACAGGTGAGCTCTTAGGACAAAAGGAGCTTTGCATTACATGAGTGAGGCCCACAACCATTCCACAAGTCTTGGGAGAAGCCTCTGTGCCCATGGCTGTGTTTAGTTTGCCATTCTGCTCACAGAGCACAGGGCATTCAGGTCTGCTTGTCCTCACCTGTGTGATTACAAGACTTCACATGCTGCCAGCTATCCATGTATTAAACCAGACACCCAGGCTTTAACTCTACAGCTGAAAGCACTCACATATTCTCCAAGATTATCTTAGTCAGGAGATTTTTCAAGTTTTGGTGGAAGGTTTCTGGAAAGAGAGAGAGGATATCTTCTGCCCTCGCCAAGCCACGGTACACGACGTGCCTGGTGAGGCTGTGCAAAGCAGACACCAGCTGCAGGAAAAGGAAGAGAAAGAGCGGCGGTGGATTGGAAAGCATCACACGCAGGACGGAACGGGCTTCCAACATCACCAGGGGCTTGGACACCCAAGTGCTGCCTGACGGCCTAAGGAGCCGAGGCCCTCTCTGCCCTCGAACAGGTACAGCTCATGCACTTGGCTTCTGCCTCCCCATGAGGCCGCTCCGGGCTGCGCCCCCGGGGGAACGGTCCCTTTTACCAAGGCACGTTTCCTCGCAGCCGCGGCTACCGCCGAGTCCCCCAGAGCCCCGCGGCTCCGAGCCAAGCCCGGGCCCGCACCGCTGCCGGCCGCGCCTGGTTCCTCCCTCCGGCACGGCGAGGCCAAGGCGGCCGGGCCCGTCCCGCCGCTCCTTCCCACGCACTCCCGTTTCCACGCCAGCGATGGGAGGGCTCCGGCGGCACCCCGCTCCCGGCGGCACCCCGCTCCCGCCCTGCCCTACCTGCTCTGCTTCCGCGGGGCTGACGGCGAGGCCGGGACCGGTGCGCAGCGCCAGCGGGCCGAGACCCGCGGGTGAGCTGGAGAAGCACTCTTGGCACAGCTGCCGCACGGCATCCTTCGAAGGCGCCTGGCGGGGTGCAAAGGGAGGGGGAACGCGCTCAGCCGCGGCCCAGGGGAAGCGGCAGCGCCCCCAGACAACCGGGCGGCCCGCTCACCTTCAGCAGGCCCTGCAAGGCGGCCAACTGCCCATGCCCCGGCGCCGCCATCTTGGCGCGGTCAGCTGGGACGGGCGCCCCGTGACGCTGTAGCCATCTCGGCGCTGTCAGCGGAGGGGCGCGGCCGGGCAGGCCGGGAGCTGTAGTCCCGCCGCTGGAAGGAAGGGTATAACGGAGGGACGAGTAACTTGGCGTTACTCCGCTCTCAAAACCGGGCCCCACCTTAAAGGATTAGCGGTTCCCAACCGCAGCCCGCCGAGCGCGCGGGGCTGGGCCCGCCGGGGTAGCGGTAACGCCGTATCCGTGCCGAGGTAGCCCTAAGGCTCTCTCCTTCCCCTCTCCCATCCACTCATTGCTTTTGCTGTTGGATGCAGCGCTTAGCTGTAAACGCGTTGTGCCGGCCAGCGCCAACCGAAGGCAAAAGAGTCAGAGAATGTGTTGGGTGGGAAGGGACCTTTCAAGCTCGCCCAGTCCAATGCCTGGAGCCATCAGGGACATCTGCAACCAGAGCAGGCTGCTCAAAGCCCCAGGCGGCCTGACCCAGAACGGTTCCAGGGCGCTCAGAGCCCCAGACAGCCTGACCGGGGATCCCAGGCATGGAAATAGGTTTGTCCTTGTCTCGTGTAATTCGCAGCACGTCTGGTCCCAGGGCATTGGTAGTGTCTGGTCTTTGCCCATCATCTGCCCTACCGCCCTCACTCTCATTTTCAAGTGTGTTGCTCTCCAAGTAGAACAATACACCACTAGACATGTAAATATGCAATTGCTGTTTGCACTGGGCTTTACAAGCTTGGCAAGGAAGAGGGCTTCCTCTTGCAGAGGAGCTCGTTTCCCTCTCTCATGCTGGGAAATCGTAAAGGGCAAAAGAATCAAGAGAGGATTTTATTTCCCATAATTTTTCATGAGCAACAGGAAACGAGGCTCTGGGGGAGCTCATTGGGGATATGAGTTTACCATCTGTGGGCTCTCAAAATTAATTAGTACGACTGATCAGTTTGGAGAGCTGCCATGTACATGTGCTGCCTTCTCCAGCACCTTGTCACCAGCAAATCTGACCCAGCACTGGCAGCATGTTAGGTAAAGCTGTGGGTCTGACATGGAATCCTAGGCAGAGTCTGCAGGTGCTTCTCAGCACTGGGCCATTGCAATTCCAGATGGGAGGTGCCAAGCAGGAATTCATCCTTGGGCTGTGAATGGTTTGGGTTGGAAGGGACCTCCAAAGAGCACCCATTCCAAGCCCCCTGCACTCAGCAGGGACATCCTCCACTAGAGCAGGTTGCTCACAGCCTTGGCCAGCCTCACCTTGGATATCTCCAGGCTTGGGGCCTCAACTTCTTCCCTGGGCAACCTGTTGCAGCGTTCCAGCACCCTCCTGGTGCAGAACTTGTTCCTTACATCCCATCTCAATCTACTGTGCTCTAGTTTCAAACCATTGCCCCCACCCTGTCTTCAGAGACCCTCCCCAGCTTCCCCATAGCCCACTCCAGGTACTGCCAGGCCACTCTAAGGTCTCACTGAAGCCTTCTCTTTTCCAGGCTTCTTTTGCAGAGCTTTATTTCACAGAGCAGCCAGAATCTCAGATACTTGGAGTTTTGGTTTGGTTTCAGGTGTAAAAGGTACAGGCAGAACAGTTCCTTTTTCAGGATCTGCATCCTTCACCATTCCTGCAGCACCAGACAGACCCCTTGCTTGCAGCAGAAATCATAACTTGCCATTAGCAGTGGCAAGAGCAGAACACGTAGCACACTGTCAACATGGCAAGAGGACCAAGCAACACACAGAATTGCTGACACCAAGTTTCTCCTCCACAGCGTTATTGCAGTAACTCAAACTAAACAAACTCCAACTGTACTTTTATACCTGGAGGGTTCATTCAGCAGCTTTAGGAAGCAAACTTGGTGTTTACCATGGAGTATATGAAAATGGTGTTCTCCAGGGCTCAGAACTGGAGCCAGTTCCGTTCAATACCTTTATCAAATCTGAGGTGACCAGGTGGCTCAGGCATCTGAGGATGATCAGAAGGCTGGAGCACCTCTCCTATGAGGACAGGCTGAGACAGTTGGGATTGTTCAGTGTGGAAAAGAGAAGGTTCCAAGGAGACGCATGAAGCTGGAGCATAAGGAGTAGCAAATAGGAGACAGGCAGGACAGACAAGCAGCAGCAGCAGAGCCCAGGAGCTCACTGAATGCTCTTCTGTGTTCTCTTGGCAGGGGCGGAGCCAGGAGCTAAGCACCTGGGTGTACCCCACTGCAGCTGGCCTGGTGGAGACAGCCTTGTCTGCTGCAGCAAGGGCACCTCAGAGCCAGAGGTGTGCCAGCTGTGCTGCCAGGGGGTGCAGGTGAAGCTGGGGCTCAGCCCCAGGCAGCTGCATTTCAGCAAGGAGCTCCTGCCCAGGGCAGTCAGGGCATGGGCACTCTGCTGTGGGTGGCTCTGCTGAAGCTGCCTTTCACCTGCCCTGCTGCGTGCCTGCTCAGATTGGAGGCTGTACCAGCAGCCCTCTTGCTGCCAGCACTTGCCAGCCTCTTGCTCGCCGTTCCTGGCTGGCTTGGATGTGCTGTGCCAGCCCCCAGCTCTGTAGCCCCCAGCAGTGGCTGTGCTGATGCATTTGCCCTGCTGCTGCAGGGAGAGTCGAGTGGCTGCTCTGGAGCTGCGTTCTGCTGGATCCCCTCCTGCCACCAAGCTCTCTCTGAGGGCCTCTACTTCTGTCCTTTGGTTGGTTGTTCCTGGTGCCATGCACAGTCCTGACTGTGCTGCTGGCTCCTGGGCTGCTTACTGCAGAGGTCTTCTCCCTTCCTTCCTGCCCAGGTTCAGGCTGCACCCCGCAGACCCCAGCAGCCCTGCCCTGGCCTCCTACATCCCTGTGCAGCCCCAGCAGGGCCTGCTGCCTGCCTCGGAGCACCTGCCAGTGTCCAGCTGCTCTTCCACCCCCAGAGGGAGAGGACAAACCCATCCTGCTGTGCCAGGTGAGCTGCCCAGGGCAGGCAGGGTGGGCAGCCCTGGGCTGAGGGTGTCAGGAAGCCATGGCCCTGCTGGCAGGAAAGCTTCTCTCACTGGTGCACAGCAAAGGCTTTCAGAAACCATTTGTGCTTCTTCCTTCCTGTGCTTGAAGGGATCAGTAAGAGAGCTGGGGGCAGACAGGCCAGGGGCTGATGGTTTGAAACTAAGAGAGGAAGATTCAGAGTGGACAGGAGGAAGAAATGTTTGATGCTGAAGGTGGTCAGAGCCTGGCCCAGACTGGCCAGAGAGGAGGTAATTGCCCCATCCCTGGAACCACTGCAGGTCAGGTTATTTGGAGCTCTGAAGCTCCTGCTCTGGGCTCAGATGTTCCTGTTGACTGCAGGGAGGTTGAACAAATGATTCTTCCAAGCCAACCCAAATCATGATTCTAAGAGAGGCTGAGAGTGCAGCTGTGGAGGAGGCCTTCAGAGCAGGGGGATGTGCTGATGGGTGGCTGGGCTGTGGGCACAGGACAGAGGCAGGGGCTGCTCTCTGCTGGAGGTGCCAAGCCCTGCCTTCGTTGCAGGTGCTGGAGCCCAGCCTGCAGGCAGGAGCTGAGCCCATGGGCACCAGCCCAGGGAGGCTCTCAGCCAAGGCTGTGTCCAGGCAGGACAGCATCAGCCCTGCTGTGCTCCTTGACTGCAGGGCCACGGGCAGCAGCACCAGGTGAGCCTGCAGCTTGCTGCCAGAGAGCTGGGGCCTGCCCCTGGAGTTCCTCATCTGCAGAGCAGAGCAAGGAACAGGTGGGAGAAGACCTGCAGCAGCCATCCTGCTTGATGGGGCCTCACAGCATGTCTGGTGTGTGGCAGGCAGCCAGGACACAGCTAGGCTACACTTCTGGGGTCAGCTTTGGACATCGCCCTTGTTCTGCAACTTCTTGCTTCCTCTTGCCCAGACCAGTCCAGCTCAGTGCAGATGCCAGCTGGGCTGGGTTCAGCCTGTCTCAGGCAAGGTTTGAGCTCAAGGCCTCTGGGTCATTGGTGGAGACCTGAGCCCTTTTGAATATCTCTTGCAAGCACAGACAGAGGAGGAGCTTTTACTCAACTATGAGGCAGGGCTCTCAGCAGACCCTTTAGGGGTGGAGTTGGTCTCTTCTGCCGAGGAACAAGTGCTAGGACAAGAGGACATGGCCTCAGGTTGTGCCAGGGCAGAGTTAGGTTCAGCATGAGGAACAAGTTCTTCCCCTCAAGGGCTGTCAAGGCCTGGCCCAGGCTGCCCAGGGCAATGGTGGAGTCCTCATCTCCAAAGGGATTCCAAAGCTGTGCAGATGTGGTGCTGAGGGCCATGGTTTGGTGGTGACCTGGCAGTGCTGTGTTCAGGGTTGGGCTTGGTACTCCTAAAGGTCTCTTCCAAGCAAAGTCATTCTCTGATTTCCTGAGGCTCCCTGCTCTTTCTCCTTCTCTTTGCCAGCCAGGAGCATGTTCTTCGCAGGGCTGTCCATGCAGTCCTCACCTCACATCTGTACTGGGGCTTTGCCCAGTGCTCAAAGCAAGCTTTGCACTCCTGGGCTTGCTGCCAGCCCCCTGGGCACAAGGTGAGCACTGCTTTGGGTTCACCCCTGAGAGGGAAGGAGCCTGTCCAGGGAAGCAGGAAGGGGCCACACTGTCTGGGGCTGTTCCTTATGCTCCATGCGTGGCTGAGACAGCAGCACAGGGAGAGAAGTCTCCTGCCGACAGCCCTCTCTGGACTCCCCCAGGCTGAAGAGCTGCCCTGGCCACGTGTTGGAGCTAGAGCCTGTCCAGATGTGTGTGCCCCGCTGCTCCCACACCTGTGCCACTGTGACCTTCACTCTACAGAAGAGGAGGAGCTACCACTGCACTTTGGAGGCCTCCTCTGATATCCAGACAAGGAAACTCACCTTAGGAGATCTTGGGAGGGGACCTTCCTGATGGCTCCTAACTCTTGGAGTTGGCAGAGTACTTAGCATTACAGCATTCCAGCATGGTGGGGTTGGGAAGGGGCCTCTGCGGATCATGCAGCCCAATCCCCCTGCTGTAGGTTTAGGCTCTTCTGCAGGCACACAGCCGCAGGGCTCTCAGCCTCTGCTGCTCAGAGATGCTCCAGAGAAATCCAAAGCTGTAGCTCCGAGATGCAGCCAAGCAGGGCAGTCAGTGTCCTGGTGCAGGCTGCAGCAGTGTCTGTAAGGGCAGTGGGACACTGACACTGGCCCAGGCTGCCCAGAGAGGTGGGAGCTGCCCCATCCTTGGAACCATTCCAGGTCAGGTTGCTTGGGGCTCTAAGCAACCTGCTCTAGTTGGGGCTGTCCCTCCTGACTGCAGGGTAGTTAGACTGGATGAGCTTTCAAGGTCCCTTCCAAGCCAAAGTATTCCAGGCTTGTCTGATCCCAAAGAGCCAGCAGGCAGTGGATGAACCAGGAAGCAGTGGAGCTGTGCAGCTGAGCTGGAGATTGCCAAGGACAGAGGATTGGGTGCAGTGGGTTCCATGCCCCAGGCCAGCTGGCGCTGTTGTCTCCTTGTTTCTGTGCTGAGAAGGGGATCTGGTGATTCTCCTGGGATGCAAGAAGATATTTGATGCTAAAGAAACCATTGGATGCCCTTCAAAAGAGGACCTCAGCTCCTCTGCACTGGGCCCCGTGTGTGTCCTGGGCCTGTCCTGGCCTTGCCCAGCCCTTTAGAGGCTGAGGTGGGACAAGATCCTTCAGCTTGCTGCCCTGAGGTGTTTGGGGTTGGGACGTGGAGGGTGGGTGGGAGATTGTTGGAAGTGGTTTGGTTTTCCTGGCCCAGTGTTGCCAGCTCTGTTGTCTGTGGCAGGGGAGATAAATGGCAGGGACTGAGCCAGGAGCTGTGCAGCCAACAGCACTGAGCTTGGGAACATGGGCACGAGACTGCCCCAGAAGTGCCACAGGGGCTAAGTGCCCCCAGCACAGGAACTTGAGGTCTCAGCACAGGAGTTTGGGATCTGACCTCCCACCCTGGAAGGAGATGGGGGTTCGAGGGCCCTTCTCCATTCCTTGCCCCAGCTGAGTGTTGGGTGTTGGGAGGTGGCAGGGGCTATCCTGACCTGGGTCCTGGCCTTGGGGCTTGAGGTCCTGGGGTCAGCTGCTTCCTTCTTACCTAGAGCACAGAGTCCTTCCCCCACCATCAAGGCCTCACAGAAGGACCTGGACAAGAGCTGGAGGAGAAGAACAACCAAGAGAACAGGTTGGAGCACGCAAAGTGCATCCCAAGGAAGAAGAAAAGGAGAAGACAAGACAGAGGATGGCAGTGATGAGGGAGGAGAAGGGTGACTACAATAGTAGTGAGGAGGAAGAGAATGAAGATGAAGACAACCAGGAATAGGAAGAGAAGTCTGAGGAGGTTGAAGACATGGTAGTCCCCTCTGTGCCAGCTGAAGGGCTGAATCAGTGCCCTGTGTGTGGACAGAGCTTCCCAGCTGGCTCAGAGCCAGCAAGGTACCACTGCCCCCACCCTGGCATCCGGCCCTTGGTCTGTGCTGACCGCAGCAAGAGCTTTCTCTGCAGGGGCAAACGCCTCTGGCACTGCCTACCCCACACGGTGAGGAAGTGCAGAGCTGCGGCAAGAGCTGCAGCTGCAACTCCAGCCTCATTCTCCAGCGCAGCAACCGCAGCGGTGAGAAGCTGTTCCCCCGTCCTGAGTGCAGCAAGAGCTGCTGCCAGAGCTCCAGGGTTAGCTGGCACCGCCTCAGCCCACTGGTGAGAGGCCTACGGCTGGGGTGCGGGCAGCCAGAGCTTCCCTGGTAAGTCCTCCCTTAGCCAGCACCGCCATGGCCACTCCACTGAGGAGACCTTCAGCTGCACTGGCTGCAGCAAGAGCTTCAGCCTGAGCTCCAGCCTCATCCGGCACTGCCTCATCCATGCTGGAGAGGGGCTACACGCCAGTGGAGACTGCAGGAGAAGCTCCCCTGAAAAGTCTTCCCTCGCTAAGCCCCTTTGTGCCCACCTTGGCGAGAAGCCCTTCAGCTGCAGTGGCTGCGGCAGGAGCTTTAAGCACAGCTCTGCCTTCCCCAAGCGCTATCGCACCCACACCGGCGAGAAGCCCTCAGCTGCGCTGCAAACTGCTCCAGCAGCGGTGAGCACACACTTAAGGGCAGGCACAGATAGACCTGTGCTTGCTCTGCTGCAGTAATCACAGTCCTCCTGAGAGGCCTCTCTAGCAGAATAACCCCAAACCTCTTCTTTTCACCTGCATCTCTCTGAGGCTGGGGGCTCCAGCAGGAACAAATGCCTCCTGCCCTTCTGAACACCAGTTAGTGGTGATGAAAATAATTATGGTGCTGAGTCAGCACAGCCAGAGCTACCACTGGAGCTTGGCCAAGTTCTGCCAGGATTTGTCTGGTTTTTGCCCAATGCTTTGGGTCTCCCTGGGGTGAAAAATAAATCCTGTCCATTGCCAGTTGAGTCAACAAAGTGACCAAAATGCTTTTTGGTTTTTTTGCTTTTATTTCAGACATTCCTGCCCACAGTGCCCAAATGTTCTGGGCATTTGTTCCCTAGGAATGGGGCTGAAGCCAAGTGTCCAGTTCAGGGAGATCAAAGGGGGGTTCTCAGAGGAGTCTTGAGATTGTCTTGTGTGCTTGTTTGAGGCTAATTGGAATATTTTAATGGAGAAAATTATAGGCTGTGAAAGGAAAACAATGGTGATGTCTACTTCACTCATAGGCTTGCTGAGATGTATAAGACTAAGAACATAAAACATAGATAAGACACAGACTTTCAGGCTTGGAGAGTCTCAAGCT
>WBNM01011370.1:51951-105510 GCA_013399055.1 Ramphastos sulfuratus | reverse complement strand
GAAGTGGGACTGGGAGGGCAGAGCCCAGTCCTAGTTCTGTCTCTCACTCGCTTGGCAGCCTAACCACGTGCTAAGAGTTATTTGTGAACAGGAGGAGAAACTCCTTTGGTGTGAGGGTGCTGGAGGCCTGGAACAGGCTGCCCAGAGAGATTTTGGAGTCTTTTTCTCTGGAGAGCTTCCAACCTCCCTGGGCAAGCTGCTCTGGGTGATACTGCTTCACAGGGCAATAGGGCTTGGGTGATCCCCAGAGGTCCCTTCTGCAATTCTGGGGTGCTGGGCTTGTGTCCCTATGCAAACTTACTCCTAAATGTGGTGTCCTGACTCTTGTGTCTTTGCAGCTCTGCTACACTGACATACTGTTCACAGAGCAAGAGGTGAGTGGCTCTTGGAGAGGAAGCAGGTTCCTGTCCACCTGTGTCTTGCTTTACACAGTTACTGTAGACAATTTCCTCTTCCATATTAACATCTTTTTATGTCTTTCACATTTTGAGTTGTTGGAGTGAGTCCAGAGTAGGGCTGGAGCACCTCTGCTGTGAGGCCACCTTGAGAGAGTTGGAATTGTTCAGCTGGAAGAACAGAAGGCTCTGGGGAGTCCTTCTGGTGGCCTTTCAGTATTTAGAGGGGAGCTACAAGAAAACCAGAGAGGGACTTTGTGCAAGGGCAGGTAGTGATAGGACTAAGAGTGATGGTTTTAAACTGAAGGTGAGGGTTAGATGTGAGGAAGAAGTTTTTTGTGCTGAGAACCTGACTCAGGTTGCCCAGAGGGGTGAGAGCTGCCCCATCCCTGGCACCACTGCAGGTCAGCTTCTTTGGGGCTCTGAGCACCCTCTCTGGTTGGGGATGTCCCTGCTGACTGCAAGGGTAAGACACCTTCAAAGGTGTCTTACACAAAATGATTTGGGTATCCCAGGGTATGAGCAGCTCCTGTTTGCTTTGAGAGGAAGGGGTGGAAAGGCTCTGCAGCAGTGGTGGGTGGGGAGAAAATGGAATCACAGAATTAACCAGGCTGGAAAAGGCCTTCGAGAACATCGAGTCCAACCTATCCCCTAACACCTTCTAATGAACTAAACCCTGGCACTAAGTGCCCCATCCAGCCTCCTTATAAACACCACCTCCCTGGGCAGCCCATCCCAATACCAATCTCTCTTGCTGTGTAGAACTTCTTCCTAACATCCAGCCTGAACCTGCCCTGGCACAGCTTGAGGCTGTGTCCTCTTGTTCTGTCCCTGGGTGCCTGGCAGAAGAGCCCAACCTCAGCTGGCCACAACCTCCCTTCAGGTAGCTGCAGAGAACAATGAGGTCTGCTCTGAGCCTCCTCTTCTGCAGGCTGCACGCCCCCAGCTCCCTGGTTTCAAAACAACCATGTCTGAATTTGCTCTGACAGGAGCTCTGAGCTGCCTGCTCTGTGCTGTGGTGTGAATGGGAGGCTGATTTTGTCCTACTTGCTAAATATTGCCATGACCAGCAGAGCCCTGTGAAGCATTTTCTTTCCCTTCATCTTGATGCTGTGCTTCATTCCCTGGGTGATCAGATCTTGCACTTTGAGGTATCACCTGATAGCAGCAGAAGGGCAAAAGCTACCTCTGCTACCTCTCTGGTGTTGCATATTGGACATCCTCATGGATTGTGCCATGATCTCTCACCAGTCAGAGCCACCCTGGGTGGAGGAGCTGGGCTGAGACTGCAGCAGACTGAGGGTGATCCTGGCTGGATGTTTTCTTTACAGCTTTCTGATTTTTAACTTTGATCATCTTTTATATGAGGGACTTGGAACTGCTGGAGTGGGTCCAGAGGAGGCCACAAAGATGATCAGAAGGATGGAGAACCTCTTCTGTGGGGACAGGCTGAGAGCCCCCCCAGCCTGGCGAAGAGAAGGCTCCAAGGAGACCTTAGAGTAGCCTTCCAGTGCCTGAAGGGGCTCCAGGAGAGCTGGGGAGGGACTTTGGACAAGGGCTGGGAGTGGCAGGACGAGGAACAATGGCTTTGAGTTGGGAGAGAGGAGAGTGAGAGTGGAGATGATAAGTAAATTCTTTGCAGTGAGAGTGGTGAGACACTGGCACAGGTGGCCAGGGAGGTGTTCAAGACCAGGCTGGATGAGACCTTGATCACGCTGGGCTGGTGGGAGCTGTCCCTGCCCATGGCAGGGGGTTGGAACTGGGTGATGTTTAAGGTCCCTTCCAACCCAAACTGTTCTGTGATTCTGTGAATCTTTCACATCTCCACGTGGTGATGTTTGCCCTCTCTGCTATGAGCTGACTCTGGTGTCCTGTCTTGCAGAGGGGAGTGGGGATCAAGAGCACCCCAGTGACCATCGTTCTGCCGGACACCAAAGGGAAGTCCTTTCTCTTCAACATCATTGACACTCCAGGTGACTCACTGATTCTGGAGATCCTGCTTTGGGATTCACTTGGCTCCTGCTGGCTTGGGTGGAGGCTTCCCTGGGTCAAGAACTGGGTGATGGCTGAGCCCAGACAGTGCTGGGGAGTGGAGCTGAGCCCAGCTGGTGGCAGGGCACAGGAGGTGTTCCCTGGGCTCAGTGCTGGGGGCAGCTCTGTTTAATGTCTTCAGCAATGATCTGGCTGAGGAGATTGAGGCACCCCCAGTGAGGCTGCAGATGGCACCAAGCTGGGGGCAGTGCTGATCTGCTGCAGGGCAGGAGGCTCTGCAGGGGCACCTGGGCAGGCTGGATCCAGGGGCTGAGGCCAATGGGAGGAGGTTCAGCAAGGCCCAGGGCTGGGTCCTGCACTTGGGTCACAGCCACCCCAGGAAGGCTCCAGGCTGGGGGCAGAGAGGCTGAAACTGCCCAGCAGAAAGGCCCTGGGGGTGCTGGGTGACAGCAGCTGAAGCAGAGCCAGGGGGTGCCCAGGTGAGCAAGAAGGGCACCAGCAGCCTGGGCTGGATCAGCAATGGAGTGGGCAGCAGGAGCAGGGCAGGGATTGTGCCCCTGTGCTGGGCACTGGGGAGGCCACAGCTGCAATCCTGAGTTCAATTTTGGGCTCCTCACTGCCAGAAGGACATTGAGAGGCTGGAGCAGGTCCAGATAAGGGCACCAGAGCTGGAGAAGGGTCTGGAGAAGAGGACTGGGGAGGAGCAGCTGAGGGAGCTGGGGGTGTGCAGTGTGGAGCAGAGGAGGCTGAGGGAGACCTCATTGCTCTCTGCAGCTCCCTGAAAGGGTGGAACGAGGTGGGGCTTGGGCTCTGCTCCCAAAGAACAAGTGATAGGGCAAGAGGAAATGCCCTCAAGATGCACCAGGGGAAGTTTAAATTGGACAGTAGAAGAAACTTCTTGAAAGGGTTCTCAACCCCTGGCACAGGCTGCCCAGGGAGGTGGTTGGAACACCTCCAGGGATGGGGATTCAGAGATGCAGTGCTGAGGGCCATGGTTTAGCTCCAGCCTTGGCAGAGCCAGGGAGTGGTTGGCCTGGATGAGCTTTTCCAACCAAGATGGTTCTATGATGGGCAGCTCGATGTGGGGAGCAGTGACCTGTCCATGTGAACTGAGGTTTCTCTCCTTAATAAACATCTTTAGTTCTCTGGATAGTGCTGGTAAGAGGAGCAGAGCAGTGAGGAGATGTGGGGTGGTTAACGTGGGACTGGGGTGGGCTGCTGTAATGTTTGCTTTCAGGAAAGCAAGGTAAGAATCTCTGCCCTGGAACCTCACTGATTCAACTGGAAGTGACACTTAAGTGGACTGAAACCCTGAGAAGTTTTCTTTCATGGGTGGAAACCCATTTCATGTGGATTTTGTAGATGGTTCTAGATGCAAAAGCATCAAGGTGATTGCAGATGAAGCAAGTGCCGGGACAAGAGGAAAAGGGCTCAAGGCTCGAGTTGTGCCAGGGCAGGTTCAGGCTGGATATGAGGAAAAATGTCTTCCCAGCAGAGGTTCTCAGGCACTGTCCCAGGCTGCCCAGGGAGGTGGTGGAGTCCCCATCCCTGGAGGTGTTTCAGAGCCCCCTGGATGTGGTGCTGAGGGAGGTGGTTCAGTGGCTTGCAGTGGTGGGACTGAGCTCTGGGCAAGCAGTTGGGCTTGATCTCAGAGGTCCCTTGCAACATGAGCAGTTCTGTGGTTCTGTGATCCCAGCCTAGTCCTGAGCCTTTAGCTAAGCTCATTCCTCTGCAGTCTGTTCCAGCAGTAGCAGCTGTGCTGCTGGCAGGTTGTGTTTTGTGGAGAGCTGATGGAGATGTTCCACTCGAGTGAGGAGAAGCACGAGTGGGATTGGGTTCTCCAGCTCTGGCCATGCACAGCAGGGACTGTGCCTCTCTCAAATGCTGCTGCCCCACAGTGAGGCTCTCAGCAAGCTCCCTGAAGCCTCTAGTGAACTCCTGTCAGGGGAATCAGCTCATGGTAAGAATCCAAAGCCAGACTTTGGGGAAGAGGCTCTTGGGACGCATCTGTTGAGTTGCAGCTCAGGATGAGGGAGGTTAGAGTGCAGGAGGAGACTAGAGGGAGAAGCATCTGTTGTTCTTTGGTGAGAATTAATCTTCCTTCTTTCCCTCAAGTGCTTGCACTGAGCTGTGAGAAAAACAGTAAAGACTGTGAGCAGAAGTGCCTGTGAAAGGAGTTGTTTTTGTTCAGAGAAAATAGCATTAAAGCTGAAACAAATCCTTGCACCGAGCCCTGGCGGCTCAGCTGCTCCTGGGCCCCCATCTGAGCAGGAGGCTGTCTGTGTCCTGCCTTGCTAGGTGCTGTGGCCAGAGCAAGTTGCAGAGCAGGGGTCAGCTTTGCACCCCCCTTGCTGCTGGTGCCTTGCTCTGCCTCTCACCACCCCTCTCTCTTTGCAGGCCATGTCAATTTTTCTGACGAGGTGACCGCCGGCCTCCGCATCTCAGACGGCGTCGTGCTCTTCATCGATGCAGCTGAGGGGGTGAGTGCCAGCTTCTCCTGGGGGAGACCTTCAAAATCAATGCCTCTGGAGGCTTTAGTCCCGCCTCAGCACGAAGGCTTGGGATGGTTCAGCTTTCTGGGTGAAGAGTTTTTGGAGGGCAGTTTGGGAAGTGAGCGTTTTCCAGCTGACCCTGGGAGCTGAGTCCCTGGCCTCAGCATGCAGACTGCTGTGATGCCTGTGACCTGGAGGCTGATGATCTAACTTGTTTGCATCTCCATCCTCATGATACCTAAAACTGAGCAGGTTATTTATGGCAGAGATGTCCAAGGGGTAGGATTCAATGAACTCAGTTGGGTTAGCACTCAGGCCACTGAGCTTAGGTTCAGCCCCGTGTGTAAGGGTCGCGGCGCCGCCTGTCACGCCCTAGATAGCATTTGGTGAAGGGCTTTGGCTAGGGGGAATTGTGCTGCTGTCCCTGCAGGTGATGCTGAACACAGAGAGGCTGATCAAACACGCGGTGCAGGAGAGGTTGGCAGTGACTGTGTGCATCAACAAGATCGACAGACTGATCCTGGAGCTGAAGCTGCCCCCAACAGACGCTTACTACAAACTGCGGCACATCGTGGACGAAGTCAATGGCCTGATCAGGTAGGGAGCTGCTGCTTGCTGGCCCTGCCCCACTACTGCTGTTGCTTCTCTCTCTGCCTGAAAACAAAAGAGTTTGTTTCTCGAGGTACTGAGTCATAGAAGAGCACAGAATCACAGAATGTTAGGGGTTGAAAGGGACCTTGAGAGATTGAGTCCAACCTCCCTGCCACAGCAGCGTCACCTGGGGCAGGGCACACAGGAACACATCCAAGGGGGTCTCGAAACCCTCCAGAGAAGGAGACTCCACAACCTCTCTGGGCAGCCTGCTCCAGAGTTCTGTCAGCCTCACAGCAAAGAAGTTTGTCCTCAAGTTGAGGTGGAACCTCCTGGGTTCCAACTTGTACCTATTGTTCCTTGTCCTATCAGTGGGCACCACCAGAGCCTGGCACCTTCATCCTGTCACACACCCCTCAGATATTTATGGACATTGATCAGATCCTCTCTCAGCCTTCTCCTCTCCACACTAAACAACCCCAGGGCTCTCAGCCTTTCTTCATAAGAGAGATATTTGAGTCCCTTCATCATCCTTCTAGCTCTCTATTGGACTCTCCAGGAGATCCCTGTCTCTCTTCTTGAGACAGGAGGAACCACTGGAAATTCATCTCAGTCAATATGTTGAACTTGGTCTGTTCTCCCAAGTACCAAGCAGCAGGACAAGAGGAAACATCCCTGAGTTGTGTTCAGGTTGGACATGAGAAACAATTTCTGCCCTGGAATGGCTGTAGTTTAGTGCTGACCTGGCAGTGCTGGTGGGACTCCATGATCTGAAAGGTCTCTTCCAACCAAAATGATTCCTTAAGTCTGAGTCTGGCAGGAACAACTCTTCCTGACAGCTTTTGTGCTTCAGCTCTTTTTTTTTTTTTTTTTTTCCTCTAATAAAAAGTAGGAAAAGTGGACATGTGACCAGAGCAGGGAACCTCTGTGCTTGCAGATGTCTCAAATACACTGAAATCTGCTGGGCAGCCTTCCAAATTGTAGGCTGAGATGTCTCAAGCTCCTAATTAGTTACAAAACTAATAGGAACTCACTGGCCTGACCCCTAAACAGAGACTGCTACTGCTGTGGACAGATCTCCTTGCAGGAGCCTGCTCAGAGCAGGCAGAGCCATCTTCACCAGCTTCCACAGGAGCACTGCATCACTTCTGGGGGCTGCTTCTGCAGCCAGGGATTTCTTAACAGCATCTCCCCTTCAAATTAGTGTGGATTTGCACACAAGTCTCCATGCCTCTGCTCAGTTGCTCCTGGCATTAAGCAGGGTATTTATCCTGTCCAGCTCACTTGTGGGCTCATTAAAGCTGTTTGGATTCAAATCCATCCCTGCTTTATTGCTCTGGTTTCACCCCAGCTGGCAACTAAACACCACATGGCTGCTGCTCACTACCCCCACAGCAGGACTGGGGCAGAAAAAGTAAAACTCATGGGTTGAGTTAAAGGCAGCTTAATAGAACAGGAAAGGAAGAAAACAATGCTAATGGTAATAAAGTTTAATGATCAGAAGAGCAGAACAGAACATACAAAAGAGGAGAGGCACACTGTGATTGCTCACTGCCTGCTGACTGAGCAGAGAATCACAGCATGGTAGGGCTTGGAAGTGACCTCCAAGATCATCCAGTGCAACCCTGCCTGCCAGAGCAGTCACCCAGGGCAGGTCACATAGGAACACATCCAGGTGGGTCTTAAAAATCTCCAGAGGAGACTCCACAGCCTCTCTGAGCAGCCTGCTCCAGCACCCTCACAGCAAGGAAGTTTGTCCTCATACTGAGATGTAACTTCCTGGGTTCCAGTTTGTGCCCATTGCCCCTTGCCCCATCCCTGGGCACCACTGAGCAGAGCCTGGCCCCTTCTTGCCCCCCACCCCTCAGATATTTGTAAACATTGATCAGATTCCCTCTCAGGCTGCTCTGCTTCAGGCCTCTCAACCTTTCCTCCTCATACAGATGTTCCAGCTGCTTCACATCCTCGTAGCCTCCAATGGTCTCTCTCCAGTGGTTCCCTGTCCCTCTTGAACTGGGAAACTCAGAGCTGGACACACTGCTCAGGCAGTTCCTGAGCAGCAGCCCCTGGTCAGCTTTCCCCCCAGCTTTTATGACACTGCATGGTCTGGAATATTCCTTTGACCACTTAGTGTCAGCTGTCCTGGCTGTGTCTCTTTCCAGCTCCTTGTGCCCCTCCAGCCTCCTTTGCTGGCATTGCTGGCAGGTCATGAGGAGCTGAAAGGTCCTTGGCTTGTTGTGAACACTGCTTAGCAACAGCTGCAAACACGAGGAGTTATCAGCACTGCTCTCATCCTACATCCAGAGCACAGCACTCTGCCAAATACTGGCACATTAATTCCCAGCCAAAACGGCCTCAAGCTGCCCCAGGGGAGGTTTAGGTTGGACATTGGAAACAATTTCTTTCCCAAAAGGTTTGTCAAGGCCTGGCCCAGGCTGCCCAGGGCAGTGGTGGAGTCCCCATCCCTGGGCAGGTTTTAAAGCTGTGGGGATGTGGTGCTGAGGTACATGGTTTGGTGGTGCCCTGGGGCAGTGCTGGGTTATGGCTTGAGCTGGATGATCCTAAAGGTCCCAACCAGAGCAACCCTTGCTTGGTTGATCAACTTTGCTGCCTTTTTCATAGGGCAGGGAGAGCTCCACCTGTCAACAACCACAACCCATAGTGCTGGTGACTCTCTGGTCCTGGGTCTTGAAGCATTTTTTGCACACTCCTGCTTGGCCTCCATGGGCTTGACCCTGAGGTTCCAGCAGCACCACAGCCTGCTCCGAGCTGCTCTTTGGCACCGTGGAGTCTTTGCCTGCCTGCTCTTTGGTGTGGGAAGTGGATTTTTGTGTCTGCCACGGTTCCTACCAGTGATGTGATGTTTTTTCTGTCTCCTCTCAGCATGTATTCCACCGATGAGAACCTCATTCTGTCTCCCCTTCTGGGCAATGTCTGCTTCTCCAGCTCGCAGTACAGCATCTGCTTCACGCTGGGATCCTTCGCAAAGATTTATGCAGACACATATGGTGAGGATTATCCAGACACCTCCTGCACTTCAACAGCTCATTCCTTAACCTTTTTCTGCTGAGCCTTTCTAAGCCATTCAGCTTTGACTTGCACTGCACTTACATGGCTCTTGAATTTCTAGGAGTGGAGAAGTGCTGGAGATCTGAGCCTGGGGTGGTTAAAAGCAAGATTGCAGTTCCAGCTTGGTTTGTAGGGAGTTTCTCCTGATGAGTGTTTCTTGAGCCAGAAGCCAATGTTTTATACACACTCCTAAGCAGCAAAACCAAGCCCTGCTATGGCAGCTGAAGGCTTTGTGCTTTGCCTCATCACCACAGCTTGGAGGCTAAGCAGTTAAGTTCTGCCTGTCTTCAGAGAAGTCTCCAGAGCCTCAGACTCAGCTGCAGCCAGGCACAAGCTTGGCCCACAAGGTTTTGCACTCTTGCCCTCTTTCTTTTTTAAGAAACTGTCTTCTTCTGGCTTTGATTTAATTGTCTGCTCCCCAGGTGCCCACTTAGGGCAATGTGCCACTTGTAGAAGTGGGCTTTTTGCTGGCCTGAGCCAGCTGCAGAGCCAAGGTTTTTGAAGTCTGACACTGGGGAGCTGGGGCTGCTCTGTAGGAGCCGTGAGCAGGGGAGAAGGATGGTGCAGAGCAGCTGGCCTGGCTCTTCTGAAGAAGTTAGCCCGAGGGAGGATGAAGTTGTAGAGGTCAGGGACTGCTGTGTCAGGGCTGTCACGTGTCCCCAGGAGTCTGCAGACACAGATGAGCAGCTTTAGCTCAGTGCCCCTTCCTCGGGGGCCTGGCGAAGGTGCAGGCGCAGTGGGTGGGGGACACAGGGCAGGCCCGAGCTGAGCAGGAGCTCCAAGTCAGAAATGTTTGGTTGTGGCCATGAGGGCTTTGATGTGCAGCCACCACACTTCAGCTGCCATGACTTACAGGAGCTTAACTGTCAAAACTGCAGCCACCATGAAATTTCTTGTGCCTGCACATCTGCCCACAGCAAAAGGTTGTTGGGAAGCTGCTGGAAATGATCACTGCTGTCGTCCTCTGTAAATTCACCCTGACAGCCACACACTTCTCTGCTCCCTCAGCACTTGGGTGCTGGGCTACGTGCTTAGGGTGCCAGCTGAAAAAGACAAAAGGACCTGGAGATGTTCAGCAAGGCAGAAAATGCCTGTGGGGTGTCAACCATCCTGGCACCTTAGCACCACGGCAGCAGGTCACAGCGTTTGGAAAGCAAAGCAGATGCCAGTGGGTTCCTGCAGCATGGTGTCTGACTGGCCAGGCTCTTCTCAGCTCTTCACAGCTCTAAGCCTGTGTGTGGCTGAAAGGTGAAATGTTCTCAGGGGCCTGTGAGCCCCCAAGCTGTGGGCTCAGCTTCAGTGGGCTGCTTCCTGCCCCCTCTCTGCCTGGTCTCCCTGGGTCAGGGCTTGTTCCCTCACCAGCACTGGTCTGTTAAATCGAATCCTCAGGATTGTTTTCAAAACCAAAACCCAAAGACCTGCAAGGTGAGAGTGAGGCAGAGACATCTGAGAGCCTTTTCCTTTGCTTTTTGCCTTCAGGAGACATCAACTACCAGGAGTTTGCGAAGCGGCTCTGGGGTGACATCTACTTCAACCCCAAGACGTAAGAGACCTCTTTCAGTGCATGCCTGCATTCCCCCTCCTTTCCCTGCTGAACCAGATGATTAGGTGACCACTCAAGGTCTCTTCTAACCAGAGCTGCCCTTTGATCCTGTGTCCTGTAATGGGGGAAGGGTTGAGCCAGGTCTCCTGCTTGGTGCCAACCCATATGTTCCTCTCAGATGCCATAAGCAGGAGCAGAGAGGCTCCTCTGGCCTTATTTTGGAGTAAGCCTGACTCCTGGCAGCTTTCTGGAAGGAATGAGAGGGGGAAGAAAACCTGGGAAGAGCAGAGGTGGTGTTTGCATGAGTGCTTGCAGGGTGCTGCTCCTCATGGCTCTTCTTTGGTCTCCCAACAGGCGCAAGTTCACCAAGAAGGCTCCAACGAGCAGTTCCCAGCGCAGCTTTGTGGAGTTCATCCTGGAGCCCCTCTACAAGATCTTGGCTCAGGTCTGTGGTGGTTCATTCTCCTTCCCACAGCTCCAGATGGGAACAGCCAAGGGCTGGACACAGGGTGTTGTACCTAGTGCCTGTTGGACTCACCTGTCCTGTTTTTCAGTGGGATCTTCACAGACTCAAGATCAGATTAAAGATTGAGGGAGGTTCTCCTGCCCCTTTACTCTGCCCTGCTGAGGCCATATCTGGAGTATTGTGTCCAGTTCTGGGCTCTGCAGTTCAAGAGAGACAGGGAACTGCTGGAGAGAGAGTCCAGTGGAGGCTCATAAGATGCTGAGGGGCCTGGAGCAGCTCTGTGAGGAGCAAAGACTGAGAGCCCTGGGGCTTAGAGCCTGCAGAAGAGCAGCCCCAGAGAGGATCTGAGCAATGCTTAGCAATAGCTAAAGGGAGGAGGGCAAGAGGCTGGGGCCAGACTCTTGTCAGTGATGCCCAGGGACAGGACAAGGGGCAGTGGGCACAAACTGGAACCCAAGAGGAAGAACTTGTTTGGTGTGAGGGTGCTGGAGACCTGGAGTAGGCTGCCCAGAGATGTTGTGGAGTCTCCTTCTGTGGAGAGCTTCCAAACTCCCCTGGGCATTGTGCTCCTGGGCAAGCTGCTGTGGGTGCCCTGCTTGAGCAGGGGGGTTGGACTGGATGACCTCCAGAGGTCACTTCCAACCCTCACCATGCTGGGATTCAGGGACTGAGTCTGGGGGTGCAGAGCTATAGTAAGCAACTCCTTAACTGCCTTCACCCTTTCTAATGCCCTCTGGTATCAGCCAGGTGATCTTTGAACCCAGCAGGCAGTTCCTTTGTGAGCTCTGAAGCAGAGCAGGTGGTGACTGCACTTGAGGTGCACTGGCTTGGAGCCCCCCAGCAGGGCTGAGAGTGGTGCCTGTTGCCTTGCAGGTGGTGGGGGATGTGGACACAACCCTGCCCAGGACCCTGGATGAACTTGGGATCCACCTGACCAAAGAGGAGCTGAAGCTGAACATCCGTCCCCTGCTGCGCCTGGTCTGCAAGAAGTTCTTTGGGGAGTTCACAGGTCCTTGTCCTCCCCCACAGTGTCCCCTCTGCCCTGCTCCCACACCAGCAGTTAGGGGTGGGACAGCCATGGAGTGCCCACCTGCACCCCTCCTTTCTTGGCCTCCCAAATACAAAATGTTGAACCATTGGCCCCAGGAATGGTTCCAGACCCTACTCACATCTTACCCCTTGCTGTGAGTGCACTGCAGCCAGCAGGGCTTTGCCTTGGCTTTCCTTGACTCCACCAGCATCCTGGCATGGACCAGCAATGGTGTGCCCAGCAGGAGGGATTTTTCCCCTGTGCTGGGCACTGAGGAGGGCACACCATGAGTCCTGGGTTCAGTTTTGTGCCACTCACTCCCAGAAGGACATTGAGAGGCTGGAGCAGGTCCAGAGAAGGGCACCAAAGGTGGGGAAGGGTCTGGAGAACAGGGCTAGGGAGAAGCAGCTGAGGGAGCTGGGGGTGTGCAGTGTGGAGAAGAGGAGGCTGAGAGAGACCTCATTGCTCTCTGCAGCTCCCTGAAAAGAGGCTGCAGGCAGGTGGGGGTTGGGCTCTGCTGCCTGGCATCAGGGGACAGAAGGAGAGGAAATGTCCTGAAATTGTGCTAGGTGAGGGTTAAGTGAGGGTTAGGTTAGATGCAGCAAAGAAATTTTTCCTCAAGAGTGGTCAGGGCTTGGCACAGACTGCCCAGGGAGGTGGTGGAGTGCCCATGCCTGGAGGTGTTCAAGAATCCTGTGGCCATGGTACCTGGGGCCATGGTTTGGTGGCTGTGGTGGGGTTGGGTTACTGCTCGGGCTGGATGAACTTGGAGATCTTCTCCAAGCCAACCAATTCTGTGCTGACTCCTGTGATGATGAGATGTTGTTCTTCCAGGCTTTGTGGACATGTGTGTGCAGCACATCCCCTCCCCAAAGGTGGGGGCCAAGACCAAAATCGAGCACACCTACACCGGCGGCGTCGACTCCGACCTGGGGGAGGCCATGAGCGAGTGCGACCCTGACGTAAGGAACCTCTGCTGCTCTGCTCTGGGTCTGCATGAGCCTGGCAGAGCCTTGGCAGGGCAGCTGCCTGCCAGCCAGGCAGCTGCACACATTTGACTTGCAGCACTTTGAAACCTCTCATCCGATACCCAAACAAATCTCTTCAGTCTGAGGAACTTCAGCTGCCTGCCAGGGCAGCCCCTGAGAGAGGGACTTGTTTGACAGTGAGGAACAGGACTAGGTCAGGACTTCAGAGCATGTGGGAGCTGCAGGCTGATTCTGTGCTCTTTTTTTTTTTTGTCCTTTTTCACTGAAGTTTGATTTTTCTCTCCAAACTCTGAGAAGGCTGAGCTGAGTAGATAAAAACCAGCCTATGTTAGCTGGTCAGCACCTTCCCTAGCAGAGCCTTCAGAACTCTCCCTCCTCCAACACCTTCTCCTGAGCTGTCACTCAGAGCTGTCTGGAGCCACCAATGCCAGCCAGCAGCTTACTGAGGAACCTGCACATGACTTTAGCTCTAATGTCTGGAGAGAAAATGAATCTCTTACCTGAAGGAGCTGTGATTATCCTCATGACACCATACAGTGGTGACAGTCACTGGAACACTGCCTGTGAAGTGACCTTATGGGATTGAGAGCTGTGATCTCTGGAGCCTGGAGTGCTCCATGCTGCTCTGTAAGCCAGCAGTTGACATTTGGGCTCATGGCCTTGCCCCAACCATTCTTTACTGCTCCCCAAGAGGAGGGAGGGGAGCTGCAGAAGAATCAACCAAAGTCATTCCAGGGCTCTCCGTGTGGGAGGGAATGGAGAGAGACTTTTCCTGAGGGTATCTAGAGACAGGCCAAGGGGAAATGGTTTGAGGCTGAGGGAGAGCAGAGTTAGGCTGGAGCTGAGGAGGAAGTTCTGCAATTATGAGGGTGATGAGAGTCTGAAACAGGCTGCCCTGGGAGGCTGTGGATGCCTCCTCCCTGGAGGTATCAAGGGCCAGATTGGATGAGGCTGTAGGCAACCAAATTTGGTTGAGAGGTGTCCCTGCAAGTGGCAGGGGAGGTTGGAATAGATCTCTAAGGTCCCTTCCAATCTAAGCCATTCTGTGAATGAGATCAGAAGTGTTTCTGCATCCAGCACTTTGTGCCCAGGAGCCTGCAGCTCTGTGGCTCTTCCTTACCCACGTTTTGAAGGCTGCTTCCTCTCTCGGGCAGGGCCCACTGATGTGCCACACAACCAAGATGTACAGCACAGATGATGGGGTGCAGTTCCATGCCTTTGGCAGGGTGCTCAGTGGCACCATCCATGCTGGGCAGCCCGTGAAGGTCCTTGGAGAAAACTACACCCTGGAGGATGAGGAGGACTCCCAGATCTGCACCGTTGGCCGCCTCTGGATCTCGGTTGCCAGGTGGGGAAAGCTCTGGCACTGGGCTCCTTTGGGAGAGAGGAGGCACCTGGAGTCCCTGCTGCTGGGAACAGGGCCTGAGGCTGGCAGCAGGGAGCACTGCAGTGATGTTCTCCTGCCTTTTAGGTATCACATTGAGGTAAACAGGGTTCCTGCTGGCAACTGGGTGCTGATAGAAGGAGTGGACCAGCCCATAGTGAAGACTGCGACGGTCACAGAGCCTCGGGGCAATGAGGAGGTAACTGCAGAGCTGCTGCCACTCAGCCTTACAGGGACCCAGGCTGATGTGGCACAGCCAAGACATTGAGAGGGCTGGAGTGGGCCTAGAGAATGGCAACGAAGCTGGTGAAGGGTCTGGAGAGCAGGGCTGGGGAGGGGCAGCTGAGGGAGCTGGGGGTGTTTGGTCTGGAGGAGTCTGAGGGGAGACCTCATTGCTCTCTACAGCTCCCTGAGCGGAGGCTGCAGTGAGGTGGGGGTTGGGCTCTTCTCGCTTGCAACAAGAGATAGGATGAAAGCAACTGGCCTTCAGTTGCACCAGGGGATGTTTAGAGTGGGTATTAGAAGAAAGTTCTTCACTGGAGGGGTTCTCAGAGACTGGCACAGGCTGCCCAGGGAGGTGGTTGAATCCCCATCCCTGGAGGTGGTTCAGAGACTTGGTGCTGAGTGATATGGTTTAGGCCCAGCCTTAGCAGAGCTAGAGAGTCGTTGGACTGGATGATCTCAGAGGTCTTTTCCAAACAGAATGGTTCTGTGACTCTGTTCTGTGATCCCCAAAGCTCCAGTGGTGAGATGAACAAAACCTTGTCTGCGTAGGAGCCCTGGCACAGGAGCCAGCAAGGGAAAGAGCATCGAGGGCTGTGTCTGACTCCAGAGGCCAAATAACAGTGCAGAGCTTCAGCTCTTTGTCCTTACCTGCTTTCAGGCTCAGATCTTCCGTCCCCTCAAGTTCAACACCACCTCTGTCATCAAGATAGCTGTGGAGCCAGTGAACCCCTCTGAGCTCCCCAAGATGCTGGATGGTCTCCGCAAAGTCAACAAGAGCTACCCCTCGCTCACAACCAAGGTGCTGCTGCTGTCCTCTGCTGCTGCTCCTCCTGTGGGCCACAGCTCCACAATCAGTTTGGCTTTTGTTTTGCTGTGGGGTTTCTCAAGCTGTTGCAGTCGATCTCATGAATCACTTGGAAAGAGGAAACTGTAAATCCAGCAGAGCCTCATCCCCCAGGGAGGCAGCTTTCTGCAGAGCACCTCAGCACCTCCTGCTAGCAGAGGCTGGGGGAGGTTTCCTGGGGCTGCTCTGAGCATGACTTACTGCTTAAATCTGCAGCAGGGACCTGGGGGTGCTGGTTGGCAGTTGCTGAACGTGAGCCAGCAGTGCCCAGGTGGCCAAGAAAGCCACTGGCATCAGAAGCAGGGTGGGCAGCAGGGACAGGAGGGGATCATCCCCCTGTGCTCAGCACTGGGGAGGCCCCAGCTTGAGTGCTGTGCTCAGCTCTGGGCTTCACTGCAGGAAGGACTTTGAGGGGCTGGAGCCTGTGCAGAGCAGGGCAGCAAGGCTGGAGAAGGGCCTGGAGCAGCTGGGGGTGAGGAGGGGCTGAGGGAGCTGGAGGTGTGCAGGCTGAGCAGAGACCTCATTGCTCTCTGCAGCTGCCTGCAGGGAGGTGGCAGTGAGGAGGGAGCAGCCTCTGCTCCTTGGTGACCAGCAACAGGAGCAGAGGAAATGGTTTCAGGCTGCTCCAGGGGAAGTTCAGGCTGAAACTCAGGAATTATTTCTCCACTAGAAGGGCTCTCAAACATTGGCAGAGGCTGCCCAGGGCAGTGCTGGAGTCACCGTGCCTGGAGGTGTCCCAGCAGCCTGTGGAGCTGTGCTTAGGGCCATGGTTTAGAGGTGACCTTGCAGTGCTGGGTGCAGGGTTGGACTGGAGGAGCTTGGAGCTCTCTTCCAAACAGACACATTCTGTGACTTTAGTGCTGATGCTTCCTCAGGCTCATGGAGGAGCCTGGAAGGGAAGAAGGTCTGTGAGCAGTGCTGCTGGCAGCTGAGCCCTCTCTTGTGTGCCAGGTGGAGGAGTCTGGGGAGCATGTGATCCTGGGCACGGGGGAGCTGTACCTGGACTGTGTGATGCACGACCTGCGCAAGATGTACTCCGAGATTGACATCAAGGTGAGGACTGTGGGGAGGGAGAGCTGCCTGCCAGTGCCTGAAGGGGGCTACAAAAAGGATGGAGAGAGACTGTTTGCAAAGGCCTGCTCTCTGCACCTACCTGAAGGGCGGTTGTGGCCAGCTGTGGTTCTGCCAGGCACCCAGGGACAGAACAAGAGGGCACAGCCTCAAGCTGTGCCAGGGCTGGTTCAGGCTGGAGGTTAGGAAGAAGTTGTTGGCAGCAAGAGAGAGATTGGCATTGGGATGGGCTGCCCAGGGAGGTGGTGGAGTGCCCATCCTTGGGGGTGTTTAAAAGGAGGCTGCATGAGGTACTTGGTGCCAGGGGGGAGTTAATCAGGTGTTAGGTGCTAGGTTGGACCAAATGATCTCAGAACCTGCTTCATTCTGTGATTCTGTGACAGAACCAGGGGCAATGGCTTCAAATTAAAGCAGAGTAGATTCAGATTGGATGTGAGGAACAAGTTCTTTACTATGAGGGTGGTGGAACACTGCAACAGATTGCCCAGGGAGGTGGCTGGGGCCACATCCCTGGAGATACTCAGGGTGAGGCTCAACAGGGCTCTGGGCAACCTGATCTAGTGGAGGATGTCCCTGCTGACTGCAGTGGGGTTTGACTAGAGGACCTTCCAACCCAGACCATTCTAAGATTCTCTGATCCTCCCAGCTAGGATGGGAAATTAAATGTAGCTGAAGGCACAGTGTGGGTTCTGTCATACCCCTGTAAAAGACCAAAAGAAAGCTGTTGGGAGCACTGTGCCCAGTTCTGGAGCCTCTGTGACAGGAAAAATCTGGAGATGCTGGAAGGTGGCCAGAGAAGGGCCACATGGATGATCAGAGGGCTGGAGCTGCTCTGCTGTGAGGACAGGCTATAGAGGATGTTCAGTTTGGAGAGGAGAAGGCTCTGAGGAGACCTCATTGTGGCCTTCCAGAATCTGCAGGGGGCTACAAGAAAGCTGGGGAGAGACTTTTTAGGGTGTCAGGTAGTGATAGGACTGGGGGGAGTGGAGCAAAACTGGAAGTGGGGAGATACATATTGGTTGTTAGGAAGAAGTTCTTCAGCATGAGAGTGGTGAGACACTAGCACAGGTTGCCCAGGGAGGTGGTGGAAGCCACTGGTGGAAGCCTCATCCCTGGAGGTGTTCAAGACCAGGCTGGATGTGGCTCTGAGCAGCCTAATCTGGTGTGAGGTGTCCCTGCCCTTGGCACGGGGGTTGGAACTGGATGATCCTTGAGGTCCCTTCCAGCCCTGACAGTTCTGTGGTGCAAGCTGTTGACTTTGCCTCTAGAAAGTAGAAAGCTTCATTTTCCTACTTGCCCTTGTCTTGGAGGAAATAACCAGCAGGGGAAAAGTAGCCTTTGCCTCCAAAATAAGTTGATAGACTCTCTACAGCATCACTTGCATAACAGAGCTCTAGTTCTGCAGAACAAGGTTACTTGGATCTGTGAAGAGGCTCAGGCTCAGTGTGAGGATGCTTAGAACTTGATGCTGCACCTACATCTACTGGCAGAGCTCTGCCTTCTTCACACAGCCTCTGCAGCCAAGCTCCCAGCAAATGTGCTGCTCTCAGCATGCAAATGAAGCTGCTAAGGAAAGGGAGCTGGGAATTGGAAGTGTACTCAAGGCACATTTGCAGATGACCCCAAGCTGAGTGGTGTGGTTGATGAGACTGAGGGATGGGATCTATCCAGAGGGACCTGGAGAGGTGGCTGAGGAGAATCTCATGAGGTTCAACAAGGCAAAGGGCAAAGTCCTGCTTGTAGGTCAGGGCAAACCTCAATATCAATCCAGGCTGGGGGACAATGAGATGCAGAGCAGCCCTGCAGGGAAGGACTTGGGGGTGCTGGTGGGGAGAGCTGGGCAGGAGCCAGCAATGGGCACTGGCAGCACAGAAGGCCAAGGGCAGCCTGGGCTGCATCCAGAGCAGTGTGGGCAGAGCTGGAGAGAGGGATCCTGCCCCTCTGCTCTGCTCTGGGGAGACCTCACCTGCAGGGCTGGGGCCAGCTTTAGAGCCCTCCGCACAGGAAGGACATGGACCTGCTGGAGAGGGTCCAGAGGTGGCCATGAAGGGTCTGAAGAACCTCTGCTATGAGGACAGGCTGAGGGAGCTGGGGGTGTTCAGCCTGGAGAAGAGAAGGCTCCAGGGAGACCTTAGAGCTGCCTGACAGTGCCTGAACAGGCTACAAGCAGACTGCAGAGGGACTGCTCCCAAGGGCCTGCAGGGACAGGACAAGAGACAGTGGTCTGAGATTAGAGCAGAGCAGATTTAGATTGGATATGAGGAATAAGTTCTGCACCAGGAGGCTGCTGGAACACTGCCACAGGTTGCCCAGGGAGGTGGTGGAGGCCTCATCCCTGCAGATACGCAAGGTGAGGCTCCACAGGGCTCTGAGCAACCTGATCTAGTGAGGATGTCCTTGCTGAGGCCAAGGGGTTGCCCTGGATGACCTTTGGAGATCCCTTCCAACCCATTCTATGATTCCCTATCTGAAAGCCACAATCCTGTGTCTTCAACTTAAACCCCCCCAGCCTGATGTCACCCCAGTGTCCCCAAAAACCTGCAGATGGCCTTGGAGAGAGATGTGTGACCTTGCCCTAACCCTTCCCTCTCCTCCAGTGTCCCTGAGAACCACAAACCTGTTGTTGTTGTTGTTGCAGGTTGCTGATCCTGTGGTGACATTCTGTGAAACAGTGGTGGAAACATCATCCCTGAAGTGCTTTGCTGAGACACCCAACAAGAAGTAAGAGCCTGGGAGCAAGCTGGGCCTTGGACATCATCATCTTTTAGCCCAATTTCATCTCTTTTCCCAGTGGTTTTGTGGTGTTTCCATGGCTGGAGGATGTGTTTGGATCCTAGAGCAGGTGCCAGAGAGCCCAGTGCTGCCTTCAGGGCTCTCTGGCACCTGCTCTAGGATCCCAAAACCTCCCCCAAACACTCTAGGAACAAACCCTTTTGTCTTTTCTCATCCATTCGTCATCTTCACACTGATTTTTGGTGGTGCACTGGAGCCTTCCAGCTTGGTCTCATCTGTTTCCTTCAGCATATGTTGGAAGAGAGGGAATTTTGTGAAGGAACAGAGGCTTGACTAAGCAGAGTGAAATCTAGGAGCAGAGGACCTCTTAATGCCTGGATTTTCAGGGAAATGAGGATTTTGTTGCATGCTGAAGGCAGCTTTTCCTGGGTGGTTTCTTGGTTCTGGTGCTGTCTCTCCTTGGGTTTGGGAAGAGAAAGGTTCCAGTCCTGGGTTGGTCTTTGGGGGCACCTTGGTGGAGTTCTCCAAGGCAATCTCTTGTGTGGGACATGGTGAGTGCTGGCTCTGACAGACTCAAGGCCTGGTCCTGGGGCTTCCTCCTGCAGCCATGGACATCTGACAGGGGAGATGGATCTCTGCTGTCCCCAGCAGTCTGCAGACTTTGGAAAGCAGTGGTTAAGTGTCTGAGCTGTCCTCACCTGTGTGGGACAGGAGTGGCTTCACCTGGCCAGCTGGGATGGAGGCAGTGAGGGACTGGAGTGGCTTTACCTCCTCATTTGGGATGGAGGCAGTGAGGGACTGGAGTGGCTTTACCTGTCCAGCTGTGCTGGAGGCAGTGGGGGGCAGGAGTGGCTTCACCTCCTCATCTGGGATGGAGGCAGTGAGAGACTGGAGTGGCTTCACCTGTCCAGCTGTGCTGGAGGCAGTGAGGGGCAGGAGTGGCTGGAGGCAGCGCAGCCCCTGTGGTCCTGCCAGCTCCTCCCACTGCCATCACTCCAGGAGCTAACTGCAGCTGTCTCTGTTCTCAGGAACAAGATCACAATGATTGCTGAGCCTCTGGAGAAGGGACTTGCAGAGGACATTGAAAATGAAGTGGTCCAGATAACGTGGAACAGGTAGAGCTGAGCTGGGCAGAGCAGGAGCCCTTCTAGGACCAAATAGCTTGGGGCAAAAAAGGAAGCAGGCATCTGCCAAGTGCCCAGCACCAGCCTCTAGACAGGGCTCCTGTGCCCAGTGCTGCTCCCAGCTGCTCCTGGAGCATCTTCCCTCACAGAATGCCTTGGGTAGGGAGGGACCCTCGAAGGTCATCTTGTCCAAGCCCCCTGCAGTCAGCAGGGACACCTCCAACTGGAGCAGGTTGCTCAGGTTTGACCCTCAGCAGATCAGTTGCTCTGGGTGAAAATCCAAAGCCTGAAGGGAGCAGGGTCATAAATAATGAGTGCAGGTCAGAGGCTTCTTTCCTGAAATTCCTTCCCTCCTCCTTTGACAGAAAGAAGCTGGGAGAGTTCTTCCAGACCAAATATGACTGGGACTTGCTGGCTGCTCGCTCCATCTGGGCCTTTGGGCCAGACGCCACCGGCCCCAACATCCTGGTCGATGATACTCTGCCCTCAGAGGTGAGAAACACAGGCCAGGGAGTGTTACCTTTCAGTGAGGAGTTTGTTCTGTGGTGCCAAGAGGTGACCACCCACCCCTGCCAGAACCTGCAGCAAGGCCCTGTTGCTGTTGCAGTGCTCAGTGGCTTACTGGAGCTGGGCTCTGCTGGACTTCCTCCACCACGCTCCTACGCTTCCCTCCAGCACACTCCTACCCTGCCTAGCACCTTGCCTGCTATTTCTCAGGCATTGCTGCTTGGGCCAACATCCTCAAAACTGGCAGCCAACCAGCCCTGCCTTCCAGCATTACCAAAATATGGACTCTCTGAGTTTCTAGCTCTAAGTGCCAAGCTCTGCAGATGGTGCTTCTGAGCTGGGAGGGGGGAGGGATGGACACTGGGGTATCAGGGGACGTTGCTGCTCCTCTAGGAATGGCTTTTAAACCCTGAGGGCTGTTAATGCCTTGTGATGCAGGTTTGGTGTCTGAAGCAGTCTGTCTGTCTGTAGGTGGACAAGTCCCTGCTGGGCTCTGTGAAGGACAGCATCGTGCAGGGCTTTCAGTGGGGCACCAGGGAAGGGCCTCTCTGTGATGAATGTAAGTAGGACCTGTGGGAAAGTGGAGCTGCTGGGATGAATTCTGTCACCCTGAAGCATTCAACTGACTCAGTCCCTCAGTGGCCAGTTCCCTTCTCACACCACAGCTGGGGGTAGCTCTGAGTCATATAGAGTCATAGAACCTCCACAGATCGAGTCCAGCTGCCTGCCAGAGCAGGGGCACTCAGGGCAGGTCACACAGGAACACCTCCAGGTGGGTTTGGAATCTCCAGAGGAGACTCCACAACCTCTCAAGGCAGCCTGCCCCAGGCCTCCAGCACCCTCACACCAAAGAATTTTCTTCTCATGTTGAGGTGGAAGCTCCTGGATTCAAGTTTGTGCCCATTGCCCCTTGTCCCATCACAGGGCACCACTGAACAGAGCCTGGGCCCTTCCTGCCCCCCAGCCCTCAGGTATTTATAGACATTGATCAGATCCCCTCTCAGCCTTCTCTTCCCCAGACAAACCAGCCCCAGGGCTCTCAGCCTGTCCTCATCAGAGAGATGTTCCACTTCCTTCATCACCCTCAGAGCCTCTCTTTGCCTCTCCAGCAGTTCTCTGTCTGCCTTGAACTGGGGAGACCAGGACTGGACACAATACTCCAAATGTGGTCTCACCAGGGCAGAGTGGAAGGGGTGAGAAGGCAGAGAACAGAACCTCCCCCTTTTTCCTGGCTGCAGATGCCACCCAGCTGCTGCCTACAGACAGCTGGCACACTGGCTAGCTGGCACACTGGCTAGCTGGCACACTGGCTCCCCCAGTTCAGGTGCAGACAGCCCAGCGAGCCCCTGCTAGAGAAGCCTCTGCCTGGTTTATGTTGGACACTAGGGCCTGTGAGAGAACTCGTGGTGGCTCCAGGCCTTTGGATGTTTGCTGTGTGCTCAGAGCACGCAGAGGGGGGTGGTGCTGCGTGGCAGAGGATGTGCCCTGGGGTCACTTGCTGTCGTTTGTGCCCTCCCCCAGTGATCCGCAATGTGAAGTTCAAGATCCTGGACGCGGTGATCGCTCAGGAGCCTCTGCACCGCGGGGGAGGGCAGATCATCCCCACGGCACGCAGGGTGGTCTACTCTGCCTTCCTGATGGTGAGCACCCTGCTGGGCACCACCAAGCCTCAGCCTCCTGCAGTGCTGCCCCAGGATTGTGGGTTGGAAGGGACTCTTTCATCCAGCAACACCTCCAGCGCCCTGGGGGCTGGCAGAGGGGTTCCACAAGCCCTCACGTTCCAGCCTGGCTGGAAGCTTGTGCAGTGCATCTGCTCTGCCTTCCCTTTTTGCTGCTGGTTTGGCTTGCTGGGAAGGGTGGGTGTGGGGCAGAGGCACTCATGGCCAGAAGCAGAAAAGCTCCTCTCAGTGTTTGGGGTTGGTTTAGGCAGCCCTGAGGCAGCAGGAGCCCTTTCATCCCAGGAGAGGCTCTGTGTCAGGCCGAAGCATGCCAGTGCCTGACTCTGACTGGAACCAGAAGGTGCTGGAGCTGCTGGAGGCTCAGTGGCTTGTGTCCCTCTTCCCTCACAGGCCACCCCTCGTTTGATGGAGCCCTACTACTTCGTGGAGGTGCAGGCCCCTGCTGACTGCGTGTCGGCAGTGTACACAGTGCTGGCCAGGAGGAGGTGAGTGAGCTGCTGCCAGCTGCTGCTCGCTGCAGGGCTGCCTGGCTGCAGCTCTTCACAGTCCCAGCACTGCTTGTGGAGCAAGGGCAGAAGGGGAAATCCCTGTCAAAGGACAGCTGAAAGCTTCCTGCACTGATCCCAGCCCCTGTGCTGGGTTAGCAGGAGATGTCCAGGGTCACAGACAGCTGTTGGTTGGTGCCTGGTTCTCCTGGAGTGTCAGAGACACTGTAAGGAGACATGAGACCCCATCTAGAGAGCTGCACCCAGCTCTGGGGCCTCCAGTGTAAGGACAGAGACCTCTTGGAGTGAGGCCAGAGGAGGCCACAGCAATGATCTGAGTGCTGGAAGCCCTCTGCTGTCAGACCAGGCTGAGAGACTTGAGCTTGTTCAGCCCAGAGACCTTCTGGTGGCCTTTCAGGACTTAGAGGAGCCTACAGGAAAGCTGGGGAGGAATCTGTGAGGAGAGTGGTGATAGCACAAGGAGTAATGGTCTCAGACTGACAGGAGAAAGATTTAGATTAGGTTAGATTAGATTAGATTAGATTAGATTAGAGGAAGAAATTCTTCACTGTGAGGGTGGTGAGGCACTGGACCGGTGCTGCCCAGAGAAGCTGTGGATGCTTCATTCCTGGACATGTTCAAGGCTTTGAGCAATCTGCTCTAGGTGCAGATGTCCCTGCAGGCCACAGGGGAGTTGGACAGGATGCCCTTTAAGGTCCTTTTCCAACCCAAAGCAGTCTGTGGTTCTGGGGCATACAGGAAGTCTAACCTCCTGCTGTGTTGGCAGAGGCCACGTGACACAAGATGCTCCCATCCCAGGCTCTCCTCTCTACACCATCAAAGCCTTCATCCCAGCCATCGACTCTTTTGGCTTTGAGACAGACCTGAGGACACACACACAGGGACAGGCCTTCTCACTCTCTGTCTTCCACCACTGGCAGGTGAGTCCATGTGCTGGTGAGACAGGGAAGAGGGGAATGGTTGGGGTCAGGCACCATGCAGGGGCTCTCAGTAGAGCTCAGTGCTGCAGCTCACACAGGGACACCAGAAATACTTAAGAAGAAGAGGGGAGATTGAAAGTGGATGTTAGGAGGAAGTTGTTTGCAGTGAGGGTGGTGAGACACTGGCACAGGTTGCCCAGGGAGGTTGTGGCTGCTCCCTCCCTGGAGGTGTTCAAGGCCAGGTTGGATGAGGCTTTGAGTGAAAGGGGGATTAAAATGATTTCCCAGTTTGGATTTGCAAAATGCTTTTCTGGGTACTTTTTTTTTCTCCCCCATTAGTGAGCTTTGATAGCATGTTTGTCATTTGCTAGGTTTCATTGTTCTAAAACACACTGGGACAGGAGATTCATACAAGCTGTGCCTGACTGTTTAGCCAGCATGTGTGGTGTCCTCAGGGTGATGTGTGAAATTACAGACTACTCATCAGACACAAACTAGGCCAGGCAGGTGCTGCATTTTTTTATCTTAGTTTTGTGTAATTCTCTGAACAGAAAGCATTCTGTGTNGATACTTCAGGTTTGCCTCTTGGAGAAGGCTTTTTAAAGCAATGGAAAACAAAGTTTGGGTCCAAATGCTGTCCCCTGGCCACTTCTGTGTCTGGGGCAAATGAGGTCTTGCAGGAGCAACCCCTCTGAGGTGCACAGCTACTTGTGGTGCAGCCAGGTGGGAACAGCAGCAGCAGCCTGAGCTCCAAGAGCTGGCTTCAGGGTCAAGATGTAAAAGGCCAAAGCTTAGCTCTGAAAATACCAAATGTGCCTCGAGTTGTGGAGAGGTCCTTGTGCTGAACATGAGGGTGGTGAGACACTGGAGCAGGCTGGCCAGAGAAGTTGTGGCTGCCCCCTCAACTGGAGGTGTCTGAGGCAAAGTTGGGTGGGGTTTTGAGCAATCTACTCTAGTGGGAGGTGTCCCTGCCCACGGCAGGGGGTTGGAACTGGATGATCTTGAAGGTCCCTTCCAGCCCAAACCATTCTGTGCCTCTATGAATTTATGAATTCAAGAGATGATGTCTGGAGAGAATCCAGACCAGGAGATCTGATCTGATTCTTTGACTGTGGCTCACGTGGGTGGTTGTGCTTGGGCAGTTTCTAGAGGCCTGGCAGTACCTATGGGGAAGGCAGCTGGGACATGTTCTTGGCTTGGGCCATCAGCACCCTGGTAGTAACCTCTTGCAGGCCTGGTCACCAGTAGTGATGTGACAGTTTGTGTGCCAGGAGAACAGATGAGGTGTTGGGGCTAGGGGTGTCTCCTGTGGCAGTTGAGGGTCTCCAGGAGGTGGAAGTGGTCTCCCAGCATTGCTCTCATGTCCTGGCCCTGTGTTTCAGATTGTGCCTGGTGACCCCTTGGACAAAAGCATCGTCATCCGGCCCCTGGAGCCCCAGCCAGCCCCACACCTGGCCAGAGAGTTCATGATCAAGACCAGGCGTAGGAAGGTAGGTCTGGGAGTGTCTGTAGTGTCCCTCTGTCTGTCTGTCCCACCAGCTGAGCTGTTGCTGTCCCTTGGGCACGTCCCCCCTGTCCCCTCAGAGCGAGCCAATGTCCGTTGTGCCTTGGACTTCCCTCACTCTTCACCCCCCATGCTGTGGGTTGGTGCCTGTGGTGGTCCCAGGAGTGACTCATCTGGCAGTGACTCCATCCAAAAGCAGCTCCTGTGGCATCTGCTGAGCCCTTGGTGGCCTGGCCTGGCTTACCCTATCTGTCCTGCAGAGAAAGATGTAGATGTTTTCTGTGCTGGTTCTGTGAGCTGGACTGAGCCTGGGGCTGCTCCTGGGGCCACAAAGGGAATGAAGGTCCCCTCTGGGAGGACAGGGAGCTGGTAGATGCTCTCAGCAGCAGCCACCACACCTTTACAGCTTCCTGAGAGGCTGTTAGGTGTCTTGAAGGTGCTGAGGAGCTCCTCGTGCCTAGCACATTCTCCATCCTTCTCTGGAGCCCCAAAATAGCTGTGAGCGTGGGCCCCCAGCGTGCTGTGGTGGCTCCTCTGGCGCCGTGGCTGAGTGCTGGCTGCCAGGGCAGTAACCTCTGGCTTTGTGCTCCCCCTGCAGGGCTTGAGCGAGGACGTGAGCATCAGCAAGTTCTTCGATGACCCCATGCTGCTGGAGCTGGCCAAGCAGGACGTCGTCCTCAACTACCCCATGTGAACCTGCCGGCCCGAGCCCTGCCTGCTGTCTCTCTGTCCTTCCCTACCTCCCTACCCCAGCCCTGGCTCCTGGATGCTCAGGGCTTGCAGGGCTCCTCAGGTGGCTCTTCCATGGCTCTAGAAGTCTCCCCTGGGCATTTGTGGACTGTGGACCCAGAACCTGCCCTACCTAGGGAGCAGCCCAGAGTGCTGTTGCTTTTTCTATGGTCAGTCCCCAGCCCTTGTGGCCTCCAGCAGGAGCTGTTCCTCTTGGATCTGCTCTCCAGCTGCAGTGTGAATACAGTGTCAGGTTTACTAAGGGCTGGCTTTGAGCTTCCTGCTCATACTCTGCTGGTGCCAGGGGCAGGGTGCCTTGGGCAGAGCACCTTGTTGGGCAGCCACTGAGGAAGGTGAGGATGCTGGAGGGGTGGGGAGAGAAGAGCCAAGAGTGGCTTTGACCTTTTTGTACCTATTTTTGAACCCTTGTAAACATTTCTTATGAACTTGCAGGCTGAACTCAGTTTGTGCTGGGAGAGGCTCTGCCCTTGCCTTGCTTGGAGCATGCATGGCCCTGATTTCCCCATCTCCAGCCCAAATTTCCCCTGTCTCTGGGCCCCATATCCCCCCAGCCACCCTGATCCTGCCCTGCAGTAGCCAACTCACCACCCAGCCCAGGACAGTCACTCCAAGAAGGACATTGAGAGGCTGGAGCAGGGCCAGAGAAGAGTCTGGAGAACAGGGCTGGGGAGGAGCAGCTGAGGGAGCTGGGGGTGTGCAGTGGGGAGAAGACGCTGAAAGGAGACCTCATTGCTCTCTACAGCTCCGCGAAGGGAGGTTAGAGTGAGGTTGAGGTCAGTGTCTTGTCCCAAGGAACAAATGACAGGACAAGAGGAAATGGCCTCAGGTTGCACCAGGGGAGGTTTGGGTTGGACAAGAGGCAGTGGCTACAAACTAGAACCCAGGAGGTTTCCCTTGACCTTAAGGAGAAACTTCTTTACTATCAGGGTGCCAGAAAACTGGACCAGGCTGGCCAGAGAGGTTGTGGAGTCTCCTCTGGAGACTCCAAAAACTCATCTGGACATTGTGATCCTGGGCAGCCTGATCTAAGCAAACCTGCATTAGCAAGGGCTTGGACTGGGCGATCTCCAGAGGTCTCTTCCAACCCCTACCATTCTATGGTTTTTTTTATTTGGAACAATTTTTTCACCCAAGGGATTGTTAATCCCTGGCCCAGTCCGCTCAGGACAGTGGTGGAGCCTCCATCCCTGTAGGGCTTTCAGAGCCATGGAGATGTGGTGCTGAGGGCCATGGTTTAGTGGTGTCCTGGCAGTGCTGGGGTAAGGGTTAGACTCCATGTTCAAGGTCCATGACTCTATAAGGTTTCTTTCATTTCTTGCTAGCTCTTAGGCTTCTGACATGTTTTCAGGGGTCTTATCAACTGCTCATGCCCTGATAAGTTTTTGGTGCTCTCCATCCCCTACCCCAGCTCCTCACTGCCTCCAAACTCAGCCTCTGAGCCACTCCTGAGCTATGCTGTAAAATTAGGCTGGTTTACCTCACTGGGGACATTGACACCCTCTCTGTCTCCTAGCCCTGCTCTGCTGGTGCAACTTCTGCCCCAGACCAAGCCTTGCTGGGATGCCCCTGACTTGGGGTGGTCACTGCAGGCTGGTCCAGCCCCAGATTCACCTTTGGGAACCTGCCTCAGAGGGGCTTGGGACAGCTTGGGGCACACAGCACCCCTGGAGCAGAATAAAGCCAAGGCCACAGCTGCCATACACTCCCACCCTAAACCTCCCAGCTGCCTGGTGGAAACTCTGTTAGCTCAGTGCCTCCCAGGCAGGGGGTAGAGCAGTGCCCAGCCCTCCTGCAGTGCGACTCTGGGCCACTGCTCACTTGTGGAGCTCAGCAGTGGGAAGGATTTCCTTCCTCCTGGCCTGTGTGTGCAGCCCCATCCCTCTGCCCAGCGGGAGGGTACATGGTGCCAGGGCCCTGGGCTCAGCCCTTCCTGCCAGGCAGCGCCAGGACATTCCCCATTCATCACCTTGCCAGCCACACGTTCCCCCTCTGTCCGTATGGAAACTGAGTTCAAGTCCTGCCTCGAGTGTGCAGGAGCTGCCTTATGCCCCTACCAAGCCCACTTATGGCCTTGCCATGGCTGTTTTGCACCTTCCAGCACTCAGCTGGGTCCCTGGGGACGAGGCCAGGCATCTCCTGGAGCTACGCCAGCCCCGCAGTGCTCCCGGCTGGGCTGCAGCCGATCAGCGGCCGCAGGCTCGGTGCTGCTCGGCACGTCCCGGGGCTCGGGATGTGACCCCAGCTCCGGAGCCAGCGCTCGGCTGCGCCGTCCCAGTGCAGCTTTGTCACGGGAAGGGGACATCCATCAGCCCTCAGGGTGGCTCTGATCCCAACCCCCGGGGCTGGATAACGTGGTTGAAGGATCTCCGTGGTGCCACCAACGCTCGTGGGCGTTGGTGCTGGTCACTGCTGCTCTCCAGGGGCTGCGGTTCCCGTCGGGTCCCGGTGGCTCCGAGCGCCGTCCCGGCTGTCCGCCCTGCGGCGGGGGCAGGGTTCGGCCCGGGCCGGCGTGGGAAGGAGCAGGTTCTCACGCAGGCCCTTCCCATTCCCGTTCCCGTTCCCAGCAGCTGGAAAACGCTGACCCGCAGGAGCTCTCGTGGCCCAAAATGGCCCCGCCGTGAGGGCTGGGAATTTTCCATGGAAAGGTCTCTTCCCTGGGAACGGGAGCTAACGGGGGCTGCCTGCGGCTGCGCCCTGCCCCTCTCCAGATGGGAAGGAGCCTTGCCAGGGGCTGGGGACTGCACCCACCAGGCTGCAGAGTGGGTAAATCATCCCCGGCACGAGTTCCCCAGGGCGCAGCACTGAGACACGCAGAGCGAGCAAATACCTCTGCACACACTAGGGTCAGCAGCAACAAGTGGCACTGCGCTGACCCCTTGGGCCATCCCTCTTTGTCCCCCACCCCCGGTGACTTGATGGTCCCAGGGAGAGGCATTGCTGGACCTCCGTGAGGTGAACCCCAGCCCCGCTCCCAGTGTCCCTGTCCTCGTCCTGCTCCTGGAGACTGTCTGCAGCCTTCATCCTGGTGTCCTCACCCCTGTCCTGCTCCCAGTGCCCCCATCCTGCACCCCACGTCGCTGTCTCCATCCTGCTCCCAATGCTGCCATCACCCATTCCGCTCCTGCTGCCCCTGTGCTTGTCCTGCTCCCCATGGCGCTGTCCCCATCCTGCTCCTGGTCTCCCTGTCCCCAGCCCTGCTCTCAGTTCTCCTGCCCTGTCCCCACGCTGCTCCCCATGTCATTGTCTGCTGCCTGCCCCTGGTGTCCTCATCCTCAGGCCGCTCTGCGTCCCTGTCCTGCTCCAGATGTCCCCACTCTCACCCTCTGTCCCTGTCCCGGAGGGCACGCAGCACTCCGAGGCCACCGCTCCGTGCCGCACGCCGCCTCCCTTTGTCCCCATCCCAGCCGCCCCCTGCCCGGGCCCACTCCCCACTTCCAGCCCCCCCATCCGAGCGGGGCCGGGGGCAGGTGACGGCGTGGCCGGTGNTGCGGGCTCGGGAGGATCCGAGCCTCGGGGGCTGAGGGGAGGAGGCGGGGGCAGAGGGCACTGAGCCGTGGCGGGCTGCGGGGGCCTGAGGGGTTGCGGCGGGCTGGGGGGCTGTGGGGGGCTGCAGGGTTGCGAGGGACTCCGGGTTGCGGCGGGCTGGGGAGCTGCGGGGGGCTCCGTGTTGCGGCGGGCTGAGCGGAGCCGCGGGCTGGGAGGGCACCGAGCCGCGTGAGCTGTGAGCGGAGCCGGGAGCCGGGAGCTGGGAGCCGGAGTGCAGCCGCCGGTGCTGAGGGCTCCGACCCGCGGGGGGCTGCAAGCTGCCGCGGGCTCTGAGGGGCTTTGAGCGCAGCCGGAGGGGACCGAGCCGGGCGCCCCGAGGGGCCGGTCGGAGGGGCCGGTGGCTCCCCAGGAGCTCAGCATCTCCTGGGCCCGGTCCCGCGCGTTCCCGCCGTGTTGCCGGCGGCTTTGTTCCCCCGAGGTGCCCCGGCAGGGCTGAGGCACGCCTGGGGTCCTGGTGCTGGCAGGCGGCTCTCGGGGCCTTGTTGCCGAGCGAGGAAGGGCAGCCCCCGCCCGGGGTCTCCGGCGAGGTGCTCGTCCCGCTCCCGGTGGCGCATGCTACCTCTCCCCTCTGGCGCCCGAGCGAGTCCCGAGTAACAGGTACTTTTGTTCTGCTCTAAGAGACGCCTGCCGAACTCTCCCGCAAAGGCAGCTCGGCCGTGCCCGCTGCTCGGCCCGGCGGGACAGTGCTCAGCAGTCCTGTCCGGGGCAGGGCAGCAGGCGCTGTGCAGCACCAGCACAAGCTGAGGAGGCAGCTGCCTGCTCTCCTGGGCCCGGTAGATGTTCGCAGTGCTGTTGGTAGCCTGAGTTTGCCCTGTCCTGAGGGCTGCAGCCGTGCCCCAGGTTTGACATTTCTCTGCACTTGATCTGAACGCAGAGCACGAGGAGAAAAATCCATCCCCTGTATCGGGTCATGAAAAGTTTTGCCCTGTGCTGGGCCTGGCTTTGCCCTGCCGCGGCGAAACGCCACAGGAATGGCATCTGTGCCGTTGGTTTTGGTGGCTGGTTTTGGCTAGCCGAGACTCTCCCCCACTGGTGGGAACGAGCCGTGGCTCTTGCTGGTCGCTGCGACCTTGCTTCCCAGGGAAGGGCTAATTTTGTTCCACCGTCGCATCGATTAGGAGATGGTGCCCAGAGATTTAATTAGGGCATGGATGTGCAGTATGGATTCTGGAGCAACAGTTGGTGCCACCGCGGCCAAGCTCTTCGCTGGGGCTTGGGGTGGTGGCTCCAAGCGAGAGGGAGAGCAAAGCCCTCGCGTTTGGCAGACCATTGCTTGTCCTCCCTGCCGTTTGCATGTCTCTTGCTGGCTGCAAGTCGAGGGCCGTTAGTATGGAAAATGATCTGTGCCCGTTCCGGTGGGGATCTGCCCGAGGTGGGTTGCAGCAGAGCAGCTGTCAGCCCGGTTCTCCAAGCCCACCTTTGGTCAGGTCGTGGCACAGGGCACAGAGCTGCCGTTTGCTGTCGAGATGCGTGTTTAGGAACGTGGCCGGTGCCCTGCTCTGTGCTCTGGTTGTTCCCAAGCCTGTTCCAAAGTTACACTCGTGCTTCCCGGAGGGAACGAGGCAGCTCTGCTCCGGCAGTTCGGCTGCCTTGTGCCTGGCCTTATTCTCCCATCCCGCTGCCAGTCCTCTCTTTCCAGCAACCCTAAACTCCCCTCGGGCGTTCCCGCTGCGCTGGAAGGGCAGGAGGGGAGGTGTTGGTTCGCCCTCGCTGGTGCCCGTGTGGGTGGGGAGCACCACGACACGAATGCGCCTGCTGCTACCGCCCGGCCTCCCGCGGCTCAGTACGGCGGCGCCCGGCCAGGAGATGCTCCCCAGGGTTACAGCTGGGGGAGTCTGACCGCGGGGATTTCCTCTGTGCCAGCGCAGCCTGGCAGCTCTTAGAGCCAGAGGTGTCTGATCGACCCTGCGGGCAAGGAGGCGGCGAGGTGCGGGCTGAGGACTTGGGGCAAAGGCTCAGGTGAGCTGCGGGCTGCGTGCTTAGGGTTGGGTGCTCCGTGTGTGGCTGCTCTTGGGAGCGTTCTGTGGCTCCTTGTGAGAGAATGGTCCCTTCTTGGTGTCTTTCTCGGAAGGTAGTGGCTTGGCTGGAATTTCTGGGTCGAAATGGCAAAGGATGAGGCAGCACAGAACGGGCACAGCGTGCAAGTGTGCCCTGGCACACACCTTGGAAGGTTCCTCTCCCACATCTCATGAACCTTCCTTCACAAGACTCTTTTCTCCAGCAGCTCTCTGTGGTGGCTCCTTGCGTTCCTTGCCTGGCTTCTCTTGTCCTTGCTGTGCCCTTTAAAACTGGCTCTGGCTGTGCCCTTTGAAACTGTCCCTGGCAAGTTTTAGATCAGTTGAAACTGTGAAAAGTGATTAACCAAATCTGATTTTCTGAAGGCTGAGAGGGCTGCACCCTCCTCAACGGGGCAACCTTCAGTGCAGGCTGTCAGTTTGTCCTGTCACTGGTGCAGTTTGCTGACAGACAACTCTGCCATTCAGAAAATGAAATATTTTCTTAACTATGAACTAACTCGAAGAGTGGGAGAGGGGTTTGAAGCAATTCACAGGTCAGGATGCATGAGGAATCACCCTGAAACGTCTCTTTTCTTGGTGGCTTCCACCAGGACTCCTCCTTAGCCCTTCGTTTAGGGTTGAACTCAATCTTAAAGGTCTTTTCCAAGCTCCATGATTCTGTGACTCTCAATTGTGATTATTTTTGTTCCTTGGAAGCAGGCATCCAGGTCCTTGGAGAGAACTTGCAAGCGAGGCAAACACCAGTAAAGAGATGAGGGTCAGGGACTGAGAGCAGGGAGGCTACCCTGAGGGGGTGCTGGGCATAGTGCAGGGCTGGAGGATGTGCTTGGCTCTGAGGGTTTCCAGCTCCTGAGGGCAGGGGAAGAGCAAACTGGCTGAGAGTTTGAGTGAGGGCAGAGGTGCAGCAAGGCAGCTGCCAGCATCTAGGCAAGCTGAGGCCAACGTGAAGAATTTAGCGGAGATTCTCCTGCGCACTGAAAAGTCTGAGTCACAGAGAGCCTCTTTCTGAGGAGTTCTCCCTGTTTCTGAGGGGAAGCACAGGGCTGGGAATTGGATTGCTTAGGTGGAATTTACCTTGCCTGGTTCTGTGTGGTTTTAGAGCTGATAAGAGGCAAGATTCAAGAGCAGAATTCTTACAGGCGGTGAAATCTCATCGCCGATGAATTTTAACACAGAGATTTCTTGATTTGGTCATTTACTGACTGCCAGAAAGTCCTGGAAGTGCCAAAATCCTCAAACTCTCCTAAAATAGCACTTCTTGCCAAGCAGGGGATGAGCTCCAGCTACCTTGTAGTGCCTGCAGTGGTGCATGGGTGCAGCTCAGCCATCTGGGACTAACAAAGCATCCTGAAAAAGGCATCAGGGGTCCTTTAGTTGTGGGATAGGGGCTGGGTCATGCCTCTCCTGTGCCTCCTTGGATGGGATATGGACTCTGTTTTGTCCCTCCTGTGCCTTTTTGGGTGGGATATGGACTGGGTTTTGTCCCTCCTGTGCCTCGTTGGGTGGAATATGGACTCTGTTTTGTCCCTCCTGTGCTGCCTTGGATGGGATATGGACTGGGTTTTGTCCTCCTGTGATGCTTTGGGTGGGATATGGACTGGGTTTTGTCCCTCCTGTGCTGCCTTGGGTGGGATATGGACTGGGTTTTGTCCCTCCTGTGCTGCCTTGGGTGGGATATGGACTGGGTTTTGTCCTCCCTGTGCTGCCTTGGGTGGGATATGGACTGGGTTTTGTCCTCCTGTGATGCTTTGGGTGGGATATGGACTGGGTTTTGTCCCTCCTGTGCCTCCTTGGGTGGGATATGGACTGGGTCATGCCCCTCTGATGCCCTGGGCAGTGCTGGGGGGGGTGGGGGGGGGTGGGTCTGAAGCTGGCAGGCTCTCACACTGTGGCTAAGACTGTTTTTTGACCAAGCCATGATGCTGGAATCACAGTGGGATGAGCTTTCACCCAAGAGCTGCTGGACCACCACGAGGTGTGTGTGAGCCGGAAACAGGAGCCCAGGCAGGCTGTGCCCACTGGGCACAGTTCTGGGGCTTCGCCAGTGCCAGCTGCGTGAGCGTTTCTACTTGTGAGGGGCTGCGTGGCTGGGAGAGGAGGGATGTGGCCAATCTGGAGCTGCACTGATGGCACCAAGGTGGGAGTTCAGGGGCTCCTTCCTTAAGACCACTTCAGGTTGTGCCACCTGGCAGCACAGAGCAGGTTCTGCCTCAGCCTTACCGCTCTGGCAGGACACGGAGCAGCGGCAGGAACCAGGGCAGTGCCAACGGGCATTAAGCAGTTGGAGCAGAATCCCCAGCAGATAATCACCTCTTTGTTGTCTGCCTGCTCTGCAGTCCCGGCGGTGCTGCTCCCTCATTAGGAGGAAGGTGATCCCTCCTCATCCTGCTTCCAGCTCTTGGCTCTGTGCCGGCATGCAAAGTGCTGTGCGGAGGTTGTGCCCCAGATTGATGTAGTTGTGGTCTGGTTCACAGGGAGGAAATTGCAGGCTGAGGGAGTTGGGGCTCTTAGCCTGGTGAAAAGCAGGCTCTGGGGACACCTAAGAGCAGCTTCCAAGACCTGAAGGGGGCTGCAGGAGATCTCTCTTTGACAGAGCTTGGAATGCCAGGACAGGGACAATGGCCTTGAGCTGGAAGAGGGAAGATTTAGACTGGAGATTAGGAAGAAATTCTTTAGAGTGAGGGTGAAGAGACACTGGAATGGTTTGCCCACCAAGGTGCCCCCTCCCTGGCCAGGTTGTGTAACCTGGGCTAGTGGGAGGTGTCCCTGACCATGGCAGGGGGGTTGGAACTGGATGATGTTCACCATCCAACTCGAACCGTTCTGTGGCTCTACAAATACTCTNAAACTAGACTCAGGCAACTGGAAGTTAAGGACTGAAACTGTTTACAACTGAGCAGAATGTACAAGCAGAGATAGACACAACAGACAGGAACATATACAAGTTAAAGGTGATACAGACACACAATCCCCCTCCCAGAAATCAGAGTCCCCAGGAGGAGCTCCCAACCACCTTTCCAACTTCTGCCCACCCATCTGCCTTACCCCAGGGTATGCCTTACATGCAAGGTGAGTTTGGAGGCTGGGCAAGGGGGGTTAGAAGAAGAGTGGTTGGTTAGGTTATTCAGCAGAGAGGTCCAGACCAAGCCAGCTAGAGAGACTGAGACTCTCTGTGAGTGTCTTATCTATGTTTGTGTTCTCACCTTACATACCTCAGCAAGCCTATGAGTGAAGCAGACATCAGCACTGTTTGCTTTTCACAGCCTATAATATAATTCTTTTCATTAAAATATTCCAGTTAGCCTCAAACCAGCACATCTGTGAATGTTCCCAGGTGTCAATGCTCCACTTGATCCCTGCTGACCTGTGCAGGGAAGGAGATTCCCCCCTGGCACCAGCAGACCTGTCCCTGGACCTCAGCCAGCTGGCTGCAGGCTGACATCCCCTCTGCTGTGCTCTCTGATGTGACATTCCCCTGCAGAGCTCTGTGCCCTTATCCCTCTTTTCAGCTGCTCCTTGTGCATCCTGTGAGCAGCAGGAGTGGAATCCCACCCTGCCATGTCTGTGCTTTTTTGACTCGAGCTGTGGCTGGGAGCAGTCAGATTCTGCTTAGCATCTTCTCACTCGCTCTGTGCAGTGCTGCTCGACGTCTGAGTTCTGCCCCCAAAAGCCCCCCCAGCTCCAGCTGGCTGAGTCACCTGCTCAGCCTCTTCTTTGTCATGGTTTTGGGGGGCTGCTTGCTTTGGTTAAAAACCACAAAATTGCATTCCTCTCAGGGATGCTCCTTGGGGAGGAAGAAGGAAATATTAGTTTCCTCCTCATACCATAGTTATGAATCGTGAGCAGCAGTGCCTGGTGCTGCCCAAACTGGGAGCTGTGGAAACATTTCACAAGTGCTGTAATTTCCTTGGTGTGGTCACCATTTCCTTGGTGTGGTCACCATTTCCTTGGTGTTTCTTTGGTGTGGTCACCATTTCTTTGGTGTGGTCACCGTTTCTTTGGTGTTTCCTTGGCGTGGTCACCGTTTCCTTGGTGTTTCTTTGGTGTGGTCACCGTTTCCTTGGTGTTTCCTTGGCGTGGTCACCGTTTCCTTGGTGTTTCTTTGGTGTGGTCACCGTTTCTTTGGTGTTTCTTTGGTGTGGTCACCGTTTCTTTGGTGTTTCTTTGGTGTTTCTTTGGTGTGGTCACCGTTTCTTTGGTGTTTCTTTGGCGTGGTCACCGTTTCTTTGGTGTTTCCTCGGCATGCTCACCCTGCCCTCGGTGTAAAAGCAGGGCCACAAAGGTGACCTGAGGGCTGGAAGCCCTCTGCTGTGATTTCAGGCTGAGAGAGTTGGGCTTGTCCAGCCTGGGAAAGAGAAGGCTCCAGGGGTAACTTCTGGTGGCCTTTCAGGGGGTGCTGGGGAGGGACATTTTTCACAGGGGCATGGAGCTATGAGAGGAGGAGCAGTGGCTTTAAACAGAGAGGAGATTTGTATNCTCAAACCAGCACATCTGTGAATGTTCCCAGGTGTCAATGCTCCACTTGATCCCTGCTGACCTGTGCAGGGAAGGAGATTCCCCCCTGGCACCAGCAGACCTGTCCCTGGACCTCAGCCAGCTGGCTGCAGGCTGACATCCCCTCTGCTGTGCTCTCTGATGTGACATTCCCCTGCAGAGCTCTGTGCCCTTATCCCTCTTTTCAGCTGCTCCTTGTGCATCCTGTGAGCAGCAGGAGTGGAATCCCACCCTGCCATGTCTGTGCTTTTTTGACTCGAGCTGTGGCTGGGAGCAGTCAGATTCTGCTTAGCATCTTCTCACTCGCTCTGTGCAGTGCTGCTCGACGTCTGAGTTCTGCCCCCAAAAGCCCCCCCAGCTCCAGCTGGCTGAGTCACCTGCTCAGCCTCTTCTTTGTCATGGTTTTGGGGGGCTGCTTGCTTTGGTTAAAAACCACAAAATTGCATTCCTCTCAGGGATGCTCCTTGGGGAGGAAGAAGGAAATATTAGTTTCCTCCTCATACCATAGTTATGAATCGTGAGCAGCAGTGCCTGGTGCTGCCCAAACTGGGAGCTGTGGAAACATTTCACAAGTGCTGTAATTTCCTTGGTGTGGTCACCATTTCCTTGGTGTGGTCACCATTTCCTTGGTGTTTCTTTGGTGTGGTCACCATTTCTTTGGTGTGGTCACCGTTTCTTTGGTGTTTCCTTGGCGTGGTCACCGTTTCCTTGGTGTTTCTTTGGTGTGGTCACCGTTTCCTTGGTGTTTCCTTGGCGTGGTCACCGTTTCCTTGGTGTTTCTTTGGTGTGGTCACCGTTTCTTTGGTGTTTCTTTGGTGTGGTCACCGTTTCTTTGGTGTTTCTTTGGTGTTTCTTTGGTGTGGTCACCGTTTCTTTGGTGTTTCTTTGGCGTGGTCACCGTTTCTTTGGTGTTTCCTCGGCATGCTCACCCTGCCCTCGGTGTAAAAGCAGGGCCACAAAGGTGACCTGAGGGCTGGAAGCCCTCTGCTGTGATTTCAGGCTGAGAGAGTTGGGCTTGTCCAGCCTGGGAAAGAGAAGGCTCCAGGGGTAACTTCTGGTGGCCTTTCAGGGGGTGCTGGGGAGGGACATTTTTCACAGGGGCATGGAGCTATGAGAGGAGGAGCAGTGGCTTTAAACAGAGAGGAGATTTGTATTAGATCATGGAATGGTTTGGGTTGGAAAGGACCTTTCAAGGTCACCCAGTCCCACCCTCTGCAGCCAGCAGGGACATCCCCAACCAGAGCAGGCTGCTCACAGCCCCAAACAACCACACCTGCAGTGGTGCCAGCCATGGGGCAGCTCCCACCTCTCTGCACAGTCTGGGCCAGGTTCTCACCACCCTCAGTGTAAAATATTTCTTTCTTCTCCATGGTCTGAATCTGTTTTAGTTTCAAACCATCACCCCTGTCCTCCTACAACAGGCCCTGTTCAAAAGTCCCAGTCCTCATTGCTTGTCCCCCTGTGCTGGGCACTGATGAGGCCACATCTTGACTCCAGAGTTCACCTTTGTGTCTCTCACTCCAAGAAGGACATTGAGGGGCTGGAGCAGGTCTAAAGAAGGGTAATGAAGCTGGGGAAGAGTCTGGAGAACAGGGCTGGGGAGGAGCAGCTGAGGGTGCTGGGGGTGTGCAGTGTGGAGAAGAGGCTGAGGGAAGAGCTTGTGGCTCCCAACAGCTCCCTTCACCATGAGGCTGGGGAGACACTGAGGTTGTCCAGAGAGGGTTTGGGTTCCCCACCCCTAGCAATGTTCAGAGCCAGGCTGGATGATGCCTTGAGTGAGCAACCTCATCTAGCAGGAGGTGTCCCTGCCCATGGCAGGGGGGTTGGGCTAGATGCTCCCTTCCAGCCCAACCCAAACTGTGCTGTGCTGAAATCAGATTTCAGGTGGAAATTCCCAGTGGTGCTGTGGGCTGCATTGACACAGAGCTGTGTACAGCTGAGCAGTTAGGACCTTACCACAGAACCACAGAGGAGTGGGANCAAACCCATTCCCCTTGTCCTGCCATTCCCAGACCTTGTCAATAGTCCCTCCCCAGCCTTCCTGCAGCCCCCTTCAGATCCTGCAAGGCCACTCCAAGCTCTCCTGGAAGCCTTCTCCTCTCCAGGCTGCAGAGCCCCAACTCTCTCAGCCTGTCCTCACAGCAGAGCTGTTGCAGCCCTCTCAGCATCTGATGATCCAGTCTAATCCCCCTCTGCCAGAGCAGGGGCACCCAGGGCAGGGCACAGAGGAACACATCTCCAGAGGAGACTCCAGAACCTCTCTGGGCAGCCTGCTGCAGGCCTCCAGCACCTTCACAGTGACAAAAGTTTTCCCTTCTGTTCCCATGGAACCTTCTCTGCTCCAGCTTGTCCCTGTTGCCCTTTGTCCTGTCATTGGATGTGGCTGAGCAGAGCCTGACTGCGTCCTCTCACCCTTCACAGCTTTATAAACATTCATGATGTGTGTTCTGGTGAAGGAAATGCTGAGATGAGTAAATCCTGAAGCCAAAAATTCAATCCCTTCTCCTCCTGCAGCCTTCAAGCTTTTCATCCCTCAGTCCTGGCTAATAATCCCTCAGTGATTGCATTCCCAAGGAGAACCCAGGGCTTTAAGGAATGACCCCAGTCAGAAGGGTTTGGGGCTCTATAAATAGAAAGCTATATTTGGCAAAAACCCAAATAGTGTATTTATGGACCAAAGTGTATGAGGGGAAATGTGATGGAAAAATTGAGGCGGATGAGCTGATGTATGAGGCATTTCCCTCTGGAGTCACTGGGCTGAAAAATGGTTTCTGTGCCTAAACTTGAACAGATGCTTCAGCACACACACAGGCAGCAGCCCCCACGTTAATATTAGCAGCTCTGCTCATCCCTCTGTGAGCCATGCCTGGACCAGCCCAGCCCCAGCTCACTGCCAGGGGCTCAGGCAGGTACCCAAGGCCAGGCCTAGCCTGTGCTGTCCTGTTGTTATCAGCAGGGTTTCTGCCAAGCTTGGCAGCCTTGACTGCCTCACTGGCCTAGGAGGTGCTTAGGTTCTTGCACAGGAGTGAAGGAGTCTCCTTCTCTGGAGACTTTCCAAACCTGCCTGGATGCATTCCCAGAATCACGGAGGGACCTCCAGAGCTCATCCAGTCCAACCCTCCTGCAAAAAGCAGCATCACCCAGGGGAGTCTGCACAGGAATGCATCCAGGTGGGGTTTGAAAGCCTCCAGAGCAGGAGACTCCACAGCCTTTCTGGGCAGCCTGCTCCAGGGCTCTGGCACCCTCACACCAAAGAAGTTTCTCCTCCTGTTGAGCTGAAACCTTCTCTGTTCCAGTTTGTGTCCATTGCTGCTTGGATTATTGCTGCACCACCCAAAAGAGCTTGGCCCCAGCCACTGACCCCCACCCCTCAGATACTTGTACATTGCTCAGATCCCCTCTCAGCCTTCTCTCCAGACTAAGCACCCCCAGGGCTCTCAGGCTCTCTCCACAGGGCAGATGCTCAACTCCCCCAGTCATCCTCGTGGCTCTCCATTGGACTCTGTCTAGCAGGTCTCTGTCTCTCTTGAAATGAGGAGACCAAAATTTGACACAGTATTTCAGGTGTGGTCTCACCAGGGCAGAGTAGAGGGCTAGAAGAACCTCCCTAGCCCTGCTGGACACACTTTTCCTGATGCAGCCCAGGAATTCCTGTGTGGACTCCCCTGGGTGATGCTGCTTTGGCAGGGGGGTTGAACTGGATGGTCTCTGGAGGTCCCTTCCAACCTCTGATGTCCTGTGACTGATTCCTCCTCATCAATGGTTATAAAGATGTGAAGCTGAGTGCCAGGAGGCTGGAGCCAGGCTCTGCTGGGTGGTGCCCAGTGACAGCACAAGGGTAATGCTGGAAGTTGAGGCATAGGAAGTGCCATGGAAACATGAGGAGGAATTTTTTCCCTGTGAGGGTGACAGAGCCCTGGCACAGGCTGCCTAGTGGGGCTGTGGAGTCTCCCTCACTGGAGATATTCAAGACCTGCCTGGGTGTGTTCCTGTGTGAGCTGCTGCAGGTGATGCGGCTCTGCAGGGGGGTTGGACTGGATGAGCTTTGGAGGTCCCTGCCAGCCCCTGTGGCTCTGTGGTTACCTTGCTGGGCTGGGAGTGCCTTGGCTCAGCCTCTGTGCCTAAGCAAGGCCACGAGAGCAGCTCAGGGCTCTCCGGATGTTAGTTCCACCTTTTTAGCTACCAATTTGTCAGCAAACAGTTGAGTGCATGTCCCTGACCTGCTTTGAGATGCTGTTGAAGTACAACGAGAAGACATCCATATGGATGGCCAACAGATTGTGCCTACTGCTCCCTTCAGCAGCAATGTGGCATGTGAGCAGAGCTAACTGCAGTTGGCTGCCACTCACAAGTGGTGCTCCCCAGGGCTGGGTGCTGGGGACTGTTCTCTTAAATGACTTTGTCAAGGAGCTGGATGAGGGGATCAAGGCACCCCCAGTTTGCAGATGGCACCAAGGTCAGCAGGTGTGTTGGTCTGCTGCAGGGCAGGAGGCTCTGCAGGGGCACCTGGGCAGGCTGGATCCAGGGGCTGAGGCCAAAGGGATGAGGTTCAGCAAGTCCCAGGGCTGAGTCCTGCACTTGGGTCACAGCCACCCCAGGAAGGCTCCAGGCTGGGGGCAGAGAGGCTGAAACTGCCCAGCAGAAAGGCCCTGGGGGTGCTGGGTGACAGCAGCTGAAGGTGAGCCAGGGGTGCCCAGGTGGGCAAGAAGGGCACCAGCAGCCTGGGCTGGATCAGCAATGGAGTGGGCAGCAGGAGCAGGGCAGGGATTGTGCCCCTGTGCTGGGCACTGGGGAGGCCACAGCTGGGATCCTGGGTTCAGTTTTGGGCTCCTCACTGCACAAAGGACATTGAAAGGCTGAAGCAAGTCCAGAGAAGGGCACCAGAGCTGGGGAGGGGTCTGGAGAAGAGGGCTGGGGAGGAGCAGCTGAGGGAGCTGGGGGTGTGCAGTGTGGAGCAGAGGAGGCTGAGGGAGACCTCATTGCTCTCTGCAGCTCTCTGAGAGGAGGCTGGAGCCAGGTCGGGGTTGGGCTCTGCCCTGGTAACAAGTGACAGGATGAAAGGAAACAGCCTCAAGTTGCCCAGGGGAGGTTTATATTGAACACGAGGAACGATTTCATCTCCAAAAGGGTTTTCAAGGCTTGGTCCAAGCTGCCCATGACAGTGGTGGAGTCCCCATCCCTGGAGCCGTGGAGACGTGCTGAGGGCCATGGGTTGGTGGTAGCCTGGGGTAGTGCTGGGGTAAGGCTTGGCCTCGAGGCTCTGAAAGGTCTCCATGATTCTGTGGTGCTGAAGAAGCAGCTGGCAGTTGTCTTCTGGAGTTTTTGTTTGCACTCCTCAGCTCAGCCTGATCTCCTTTCCCAGGTGTCACTCACCCTCTAGGTCCCTGAGCACAGCACTTCCTCTCTTGACAGTGTCCCCAGAAGTGCAGCTGCTTGTGTCCCCTTTGCCCTTCTGATAGAGCTGAGTTGATGATGAACTGGGGAGAAACAGCTCCTGGGGCCGACCCCGATGGCTCCTGGGACCGACCCCGACAGCTCCTGGGACCGACCCCGACAGCTCCTGGGGCCGAACGCGACAGCTCCTGGGGCCGGCCCCGCCAGCTCCTGGGGCCGACCCCGACAGCTCCTGGGGCCGACCCCAACAGCTCCTTGGGCTGACCCCAGCAGCTCCTGGGGCCGACCCCAACAGCTTCTGAGCCTAATGAAGTCTGAACCTGACTTCTGGCTCTAAACCCAACACCTTCTGTGTCTGAACCTACCAATTCCTGGGACTAACCCTGGCTTTAGCTGTGGTGCTCCTCCTGGCTTGTGGAATGAGTGATGGTGCTTGTGGCATCAGGGCACATTGGCATCCTGGCTCTTGCTGCCAGGCACTGTTGAGTGGTGCAGCTGTGCCAGACTTGGGCAGAACGAGTCCTTGTCTGTGAAGTTCTGTATCTCTCTGCTGCTTAAAATAGCAGAGAGCCTGGGAGGGCGAAGTGTGTCTTGTGTAGCTGTTTCCACACTGCCTGCAGGGTGCCTCTCTGACTCCTTGTTAACTCCTGGAAGTCTCTGTCAGGGTTTCTGGGACACACTGACCAGGAGCACTGAGGAGCGCAGGGCTGGAGGGTGGCTGGAGACAGGCATGGGGCTGGGTGGGAGATGGTGCCCATGGGCTCAGCTCTGCTGTTAATATGCTTTAAAATGGCATAAAATTGGAGATTTGGAACAATTGCTTTGCTGCAAGAGTGGTCAGGGACTGGCACAGGCTGCCCAGGGAGGTGATGGAGTCCCCATGCCTGGAGGTGTTCAATCAACCTGTGGCCATGGCACTTGGGGTCCATGGTTTAGTGGCCATGGTGGGGTTGGGTTGCTGGGTGGACTGGATGAGCTTGGAGGCCTTTTCCAACCCAAATAATGCTATAAAAAAATCATATAATGAAAGTTCTTAATGTGTGCCCTGCAGGGGAGCTGCCTTGTGTGCTGCACCTCCCAGAGAGTGCTCATCTGCTGATTGCCACAGTAGGCATATTACAGAGNTGATCCAGGCCAGGATGCCATTGAAGGCCTTGAGGAAGGGCTGGGTGCCAGTCACAGCAGAGCTTCTTTTGCTCAGCTGATGTCAAATCTGCACTCAGCTGCTATGGAATAGAGAAGAATTTTCCTAGTGAGAACTGCAGTTCCTGAGGTGTAAGGAAATGGAGTGGAGGTGACTGGGAGGAGGCACACAGAGACCTTCCACACAGCCCCATGGCAATGAGCTTCCAGCAGGGCCAAGCAGGTTCTCCTCACACTCTGCTCTGCCCTGCTGAGACCACTCTGGAGTGCTGTGTCCAGTTTTGGGGCTTCCTGGTTGAGGAGGGGCAGGGATCTGCTGGAGAGAGTCCAGTGCAGGCTACAAGGATGAGTGGGAGCTTGAACATCTCTGCCATGGGGACAGGCTGAGAGCCCTGGGACTGGTTAGTCTGGGGAGGAGAAGGCTGAGAGGGGATCTGAGCAGTGTCTATAAATACCTGAGGGGTGGGGGTCAGGATGAAGGTGCCAGGCTCTGCTCAGTGGTGCCCAGGGACAGGGCAACAGGTACAAGCTGGCACCCAGGAGGTTCCACCTGACCAGGAGGAGAAAGTTGTTTGGTGTGAGGGTGCTGGAGGCCTGGAGCAGGCTGCCCAGAGAGGCTGTGGAGTCTCTTTCTCTGCAGACTTCTAAGCACCCCCTGGATGTGTTCCTGTGTGCCCTGCCCTGGGTGCCCTGCTCTGGCAGGGATTGGACTGTATGATCCCTGGAGGTCTCTTCACCCCTAGCATTCTGTGATTCTTCATTCCCTGGCTCATGTGAGGTCTTTGCTTCTGGAATATCCACCCCGTGGTGATCCTCCCCCAGCAAGTGTTCCTCAGCCCACTCCTGCTCTTGGTGGCAGAACCTCACTGATCTGGGTGGCTGCAAAATCCACTTCCCTGGAGAGACAGGAACAGAAACAGGTCCCTGCTGCCCTTCAGGTGTGCTGGTGTGGTGGGATCTGCCCCACAAGGAGGTGCTGGATACAATCAGCTGTAACTTAGCAGTGGTCAATAACCTGAGGTACCAATTTAATTCCTGTTGGCTTCCTCCAGCACCTCTCCTTTAGCAGGTTCATGAAGGTGCTTGTCCCACAGCCCTGGGAGATGCTGGCTCCTGCCTCCTCCAGAACATCCATGCAGCAGCACCAGGCTGAGCCTTGGCCAAGTCCTGTTTGTGACACTGGCCCAGGTGAAGCACAGAAGGTGTCAGAACTCTCTCAGCCTTTGCCTGCTCTCTGCACACCCTGTGTGCAGCACTGCCTCCTGTGCAGGCTCCCTGGGGCTTCCCTGGGAATCACACAGACTACATCAGGTTGGAAGGGACACTCCAAGGTCATCCTGTCCAACCCCCTGCAGGCAGCAGGGACAGCTCCAGCCAGAGCAGACTGCACAGGGTCGCATCCAGGCTGACCTTGAGTGTCTCCAGGGATGGGGCCACAACCACCTCCCTGTGCCAGTCTCTCCCCACCCTCCCTCTGCAGAACTTCTTCCTCATGTCCAACTTAACTTTGCCCTGCTCCACTTCCAAACCATTGCCCTCCTCCTGTCTCCACAGGCCCTTCTGAACAGTCCCTCCCCAGCCCTCCTGTAGGTCCCTTTCAGACACTGAAATGCAGTTCCGAGGTCTCCCTGGAGCCTTCTCCAGGCTGAACAGCCCCAACTCAGCCTTCCCCAGGCCACTGCAGATTTCACAGCTCCCTGCCCTCTTTCCCCCCTCAGCCTTCTCACTTTCCCACCTCTCTCCCTCCCCCCTCCCCAGCCTGTGTCTCTTTCCCCAAGCTGTTTCTGTTCTCCATTCCCAGGAGGGGTTGGTGAGGGTGACCAGAGCTGTGCAGCAGGGCCAGGATGAGGGTGAGCCTTGGGTGCTCAGTGACACAGCACCATGTGCTGTTGGCTTGCTTGTCCTTCTCCAGTGCTGGTAAAATGCTGTTGGCTTTCTGGACCCAGCTAAATGGTGCTGGAGCTGTCATGGAGCAGCCTGAGAGCACCAAGACCTGCTGCCTGCTGGGGCCATCTCAGGACACATCATTGCTGGGTGACACTTGCCACTTCAGATGGGATGTAAGGAAGAGATGTTTGATAACTGAGAGTGGTGAGACCCTGGCCCTGTCACCCTGACAGTGACAAAGTTCCCCCACCCTGTTTCTGTGGCACCTCCTCTGCTCCAGCTGGCACCCAGCTTGTGCTGCCCTTGGCCACCCCTGGGCAGATCCTGGCTGGGTCCTGCCCAAACTGCCCTGCACATCTTTAGCACAGCACTGAGGGCAGCCCTCAGGCTCCTCTGCTGCCAGCTGCCAGCCCCAGCTCCCTCAGCCTGGCCTCACAGGAGCTGCTCACTGCCTGCAGCAGCTTGGGGGGCTCTGGGCTGGGCTCTCTGCAGCACTTCCCTGAGCTCCTTGAGCTGAGGGGCCCAGAGGTGGACACAAGATTCCAGCTGTGGCCTCAGCAGGCAGAGCAGAGGGACAGGAGAACCTCTCTGAGCTACTCACCACAGCTCTGCTAACCACCCCAGGATGCCCTTGGCCTTGTTGGCCACCAGGGCACACTGCTGGCTCCTGGGCACACTTCTGCCCAGCAGCACCCCCAGCTCCCTTTACCCAGAGCTGCTCTCCAGCATCTCAGTCCCCAACCTATCCTGCTCCATGGGGCTGTCCTTTCCCAGGTGCCAGACTCTTCCCTTGTCCTTGTTGAGTTCCATTCCATTTCTCCCCAGCCAGCTCTGCAGCCTGGCCAGGTCTGGCTGGATGGCAGCACAGCCTGAGGCAGTAGGGTGTCAGCCACTGCTGCCAGTTTGGTGTCACCAAGGTCCAGGGGTTGGACACTCAAGTTCTGTGACTTTCAGTCACTACAGAAGCTTTGTTTTCTAAGACACATCTGCTGAGGCCACACCACTGACCTGGCTCCAGTGCTTTGTCCTCCTGGTGACACCAGCTGCTGCTCTGTGCTGAGACAGTGAGTTGTGATTTCGCTGTGGCCTTGCTAAGTGCTGGTGATCTGCTGGCTCCTGATTGGAGCTTGAAGAGGTCATCAGTGGAACGAAGTGAAAGCTCCCTTGGGCACTGACAAGGTTGTATCAAGATGTCCCCAAAGCTCCTAAAATCCTGAAAGCTTGGAAAATGCTGAAAGCTGAGGGGTTGGAGCAGGTCCAGAGAAGGGCAACAGAGCTGGGGAAGGGTCTGGAGAAGAGGGCTGGGGAGGAGTAGCTGAGGGAGCTGGGGGTGGTTAGCCTGATGAAGGGGAGGCAGGGAGGGGATCTCATTGCTCTCTGCAGCTCCCTGAAAGGAGGCTGCTGTGAGGTGGGGGTTGGGCTCTGCTCCCTAGTCTCAGGTGGTAAAAGGAGAGGAAATGTCCTGAAACTGTGCCAGGGGAGGGTTAGGTTAGAGCTGAGAAAAAAAATTGTTTGCTGCAAGAGTGGTCAGGGCTTGGCACAGGCTGCCCAGGGAGGTGGTGCAGTGTCCATGCCTGGAGGTGTGCAGGAATCCTGTGGCCATGGCCCTTGGGGCTGTGGTTTGGTGCCCATGGTGGGGTTGGGTTGCTGCTTGGACTGGATGATCTCAGAAGGCTTTTCCAACCCAAACAGTTCTGTGACATAAGAGCCCAGGGGAGGTTTGGCACTGTCACCTTGCCCACAGCTGTAGCTGGAGGGTCTCAGGGGGCTTTCTCCCACTCCAGCTGTATCCACCACAGCCTCAGCCAGCTGCAGGGGGTCCTGTGCCTGGCTTAAGCAGCTGCCCTGTGCTTGGGGCTGATCTGCTGCAACTGGCTGCTGACTTCCCTGGTCTGGGGCTGATCCATGGCCAGGGAAGGCAGGCAGGGGGCAAAGGCTGAGCTGCCTGCCAGCCTTGCTCTTGGAACCATAGAATCACAGAATGATCTGGACTGGAAAGGACCTCCAGAGCTCATCCAGTCCAACCCCCTCTGCACTCAGCAGGGACATCCTCCACTAGAGCAGGTTGCCCACAGCCCTGTTGAGCCTCACCTTGGGTATTTCCAGGGATGGGACCTCAACCACCTCCCTGGGCAGCCTGTTGCAGTGTTCCAGCAGCCTCCTGCTGCAGAACTTGTTCCTCACATCCAATCTCAATCTGCTCTGCTCTAGTTTGCAGCCATTGCCCCTGCAGGCCTTTGCAAACAGTCTCTCTGCAGCCTTCTTGCAGCCTCCTTCAAGTTCTGGCAGGCTGCTGTTAGGTCTCCCCAGAGCCTTCTCTTCTCCAGGCTGCACACCCCCAGCTCCCTCAGCCTGTCCCCATAGCAGAGCTATTCCAACCCCCTGATCATTTTCATGGCCTCCTCTGGACCTGCTCCAGCAGCTCCATGTCCTTCCTATATTGAGGGCTCCAGAGCTGGATGCAGCACTCCAGGTGAGGTCTCAGCAGAGCAGAGCAAAGTGGCAGAATCCCCTCTGTGGATCTGCTGGCAAAGCATCTTTGGATGCAGCCCAGGCTGCCCTTGGCCTTCTGTGCTGCAGGCTCACACTGCCTGCTCCTGTCCAGCTTCTCACCCACAGCACCCCCAAGTCCTTTTCCTCAGGGCTGCTTTCTATCTCCTCCTCCCCCCTATTGGCAGTGAGGATTGTTCTGGCCCAGCTGCAGAACCCTGCACTTGCTCTTGTTGAACCTCTTGGAGAAGTGCAGCTTTCTTGGGGCATGAGGCATGGTGGGAGAAGGGCTTTGAGATTCCCCTTGCAAAAGTGATTTGTGGCCATTCTGAGAAAAAGGAAACCCAGCTGGTGTGTGCCAGCTGGTGTGAGGGAGTGCAAGCAGCTCAGCCCCAGGGCTCTCCCCGTGGGGAGCTGGAAGAGTATTCAGGTCTTTCAGAAAATGACAATTTGGGGTCTCTCATTTCACCAGAGGAAGGAATTTTTTTAGGTTTTTTTTTCTCCCCAAATACCTCCCTGAGTGAATTTGTGTTTGTTTACATCCTACATTTTGTCCCTGGCAAAGTGAAGCTGTTGTGGCTCCTGCTGACCTCCAGCTGCAGGAATGTTTCGTGCCAACCTAGAGCCTGCTCTGATTTACTGCTCGTTTTCTCCAAACAGATCATATTTAAACCCAATTTCCTGGACTGAAACTCTTCTCTTGTTTCTGCACTTGAGCAGCACTTGGGAGAAGCTGGAGCAGCAGCCAGAGTTTGGCAGGAGAGCCTCATGGGTTGCTGTGGTGTGCAGGAAGGCAGTGGTGAGCAGGGGATCTCCAGGCTTGGCTGACTACCACCCTCCTGAGCTTGGTGCTGTGCACTTGGGGAGCTGTTCTGGTCTGTGGGGTCACCAAGGTCTGCAAAGCTCCCTGGGCCTTGCTGAAGCTGCAGGTGGAAAGCCCTGCCCAGGTTCAGCAGAGCTGTTCTGAGTGCTGGGTTCTGCTACAGCTGTTGGTGGTGAGGGTGTGCAGGGTCCTTGTCTGCCTTCTGGGTATAGAATGGTTTAGGTGGGAAGGAACCTCAAAAGCTCATCCAGTCCCACCCCTGCAGCCAGCAGGGACAGCCCCAACCAGAGCAGGCTGCTCACAGCCCCAGACAGCCTCACCTGCAGTGGTGCCAGCCATGGGGCAGCTCCCACCTGGCACAGGCTCTGCCCACCCTCACTGTCAAACATTTCTCCCTTCTCTCCACTCTCAAGCTCCCTCTTTCAGGTTCCAACCATCCCCCCTTGGCCTGTCCCCACAGGCCCTGCTCAAAACTCTGTCCCCAGCTTTCTGCTGGGCCCTTGAAGCACTGCAAGGCCACCAGAAGCTCTCCCTGCAGCCTTCTCTTCTGCAGCCTGCCCAAGCCCAACTCTCTCAGCCTGGCCTCCCAGCAGAGCCCTTCCAGCCCTGCCAGCACTGCTGTGCCCTCCTCTGGCCCTGCTCCAGCAGGTCCCTGTCTGTGCTGAGGGCTCCAGAGCTGCCCCAGCCCTGCAGGGGAGGTCTGAGCAGAGCCCAGCAGAGGAGCAGAATCCCCTCCCTGCCCCTGCTGCCCACACTGCTGGGGATCAGCCCAGGACAGGGCTGGCTCTGGGCTGGCAGCACTCAGTGCCAGTTCTTCAGCCACCAGCACCCACAAACCCTTGCCACAGGGATTGTTCTCCAGCCCTTTGTTCCCAGCCTCCAAAGCTGTTGTTGAAGAAGACTTTGCATGAATTTGGTGTAAGTGTAGGGTGCCTTGGTGCAGATGACAGAGCTGGGAAGTAAGTCCTTGAATTTGGGTCAGAGTGAGGCAAGTGGCATGCTGCAGCGTGGCACAGCAGGGCCCTTGTGTCAGACTGTGCTCTGCTGCCTGCTGGCTCTGTTGTTTCCAACCCATTCATGCTCGAGTTTGAGGCTTCTCCACGCAGCCAGGACTGGAGCAGCTCCTTCTGACTGCCATTCCATGGTGGTGGGGCCTGAGGTGCTGGTCCCTGCTGGGCTGTGCCCTGCTCAGTGAGCAGGAGGCTCTGACGAACAGGAGCCGACAGCAGTGCTCTCCTTTGCCTTCCCTCTCCTTCCCTGCAGTGGCCAGGAGAGTGATATTTGGGTCAGCTGCCTCCAGCCTGTCACTTCCCTGTGCCACTCATCCCTCTGGGCACAGAGGAGGAGCTGCCTGGGCCAGGCCTTGGTGGGTCAGGGACCTGCTGGAGGCTGATTGGGGGAGTTGAGCATCTCCTTATGGAGAGAGCCTGAGAGCCCTGTGGGTGCTTAGTCTGGAGAGAAGGCTGAGAGGGGATCTGAGCAGTGTGTACAAATCTGAGGGGTGGAGGTCAGTGGCTGGGGCCAAGCAGCCCCCTTTTGGGTGCTCAGCAGCAATGAGCCAAGCAGCAATGGACACAAACTGGAACAGAGAAGGTTTCAGCTCAACAGGAGGAGAAACTTCTTTGGTGTGAGGGTGCCAGAGCCCTGGAGCAGGCTGCCCAGAGAGGCTGTGGAGTCTCCTGCTCTGGAGACTTTCAAACCTGCCTGGATGCATTCCTGTGTGCCCTGCCCTGGATGCTGCTGCCTTGGCAGGGGCTTGGACTGGATGAGCTCTGGAGGTCCCTTCCAGGCTCTGAAGCTCTGTGGTTCTGTGATCAGCAGCAGTCAGAAGGGTGCTGTGGGTGTCCAGTGGCTGATCCTAATGGGGACAGGGAAACCTCTGCCTGCCTGGCACCACACAGGGAGGAGGGTCCTGCTCTGCCCTCACTGCCATGCACAGGGGCACCCAGGTGAGTGCAGCACTGCTCTGGCCTGTGCCAAGGCTCTGCAGCAGCAGGTGTGCCATGGTGCCCTGGCTTGGGCTGTGACACCACAGTCCTCCTTCTTCAGCTTGGACCAGAGACCTTCTGGGTCTGTGGAAATGCAGATTTGTCCTTCTTGCTGAGGTGCTGTGAGGCTGTGTGTGGCAGTGACAGGCTGTAGGTCTGGAATGTCAGGCAGGACATCACAGTCCTGGCTTCTTCATGTGCAGAAGTTGTTCTGTGTCACCTGGGCTCTGCTCTCCCCCTGCCTGGTGCTGCTAGGCCTGGCCATATAGGTCCTGTTGTGGACTTTGAGGCAGGGGTGAGGCACTGCCCTGTGCCCTCCTCCCCTCTGCCATTTACAGTCTGAGGAGCACATCCTGACAGGAGGTGCATCTGTGGAGTTTGCCCTAACCCCCACCCCACTGTCCCTCACACACTTTGCAGTGGGCTTGGTCACTTAGGACCTGCCCTTTGACATTGTCCCCACCCCATCCTTATCCTGCAGTAACACTGAGAGTGCAGGTGGGTGGTGGACAGTACAACATTGGTGTTGCAGTAACTGCTGTGTTCCTGTGTGCCAGTGCAGGTTAGGGTTGGGCGATCCTCCCCCTCTGATGCCAAGGGGCCTGGAGCAGCTCTGTGAGGAGCAAAGGCTGAGAGCCCTGGAGCTGAGAGCCTGCAGAAGAACAGCCCCAGAGGGCATCTGAGCAGTGCTCAGCAAGACAAAGGTGGGGAGCAAGAGGCTGGGGCCAGACTCTGCTCAGTGGTGCCCAGGAACAGGACAAGGGGCAGTGGGCACAGAGTGGAACCCAGGAGGTTGCATGGGGAGACACTTCTGGACTTTGAGGGTGACAGAGCAGGCTGCCCAGAGAGGCTGTGGAGTCTCCTTCTCTGCAGAGCTTCTGTGGTAGTTTGAGGGGTCCCAGGTGCCACTTAAAGAAAACCATAGGGACAGAGGCCCTGGGATGAGCCCTGGGATGGGCTCTGCCCCTGTGGTTTTGTTTAAGGGACACTTGGGACCCCTCAAACTACCACAGCTTCCAACACCCTCATGTCACTGTGCTCCTGGGCAAGCTGCTGTGGGTGCCCTGCTTTAGCAGTGGGTTGGACTGGATGAGTTCCAGAGGTCCCTTCCACCCCCCCATGCTGGCAGTCATCCTGCAGTGTGAACAGGAAGGCTCTTGGGTCCCAGTGTCACCTCCCAGTGTATTTCAAGCCCTTGTAACTTGTCTCTGCTCTGTGATCATGCTTACAGGAGCAGTTGCTTTGCTGCTCTTATCCCAAACTCCTCTCAGTGGTGCTCAGGGAATGGGGATGGGCAGAGACTGAACCACAGGGAATTCCACTCACATGTAAGAAGAGGAATTTTTGGCTGCAGATGTGGTCAGCTGCAAGCAGCAGCTTGTGGCTTCTGCAGCCTCAAGCTCCTTTAAGCCTGGCTGGACATGGACCTGCCAACCTGCTCCAGGTGCCCCTGCTTTGGGAGACAGAATTGGGTGGCTGAAACCTGCAATGGGTGGAATGTTAGGAGCTTCCTCAGGGTAATGTGTGTGGGGACAAGGGAACCTGGAGGTGAAGCATCTTCAAAGTACAAGCAGGTGAATGAAGTGCTGAGGTGGTTCTGTTGGTTGCCCAGGAGCTGCCACAGCGTCGAACTTGGTGGCATTTGGTGTCTTTGAAGGACTTTGGCAGGTGGGAAAGCTTCTTGTACCTGACCCAGGGCTTAGCAGCCCTGAGGTGTCTTACCTGAGAGATACCTGCTTTGGGAACAGCTCCTGGAGAGGACTCCCTGGTCTTGGGGAGCTGAGTGCTCTATGCACAAGGTGACCTTGTGGAAAGACCTGCAGGGTCCACTGGGTGTAGGAGAACAGGAGCTGACAGCTGGAAGTGTTTTGTGGGCCTGAATCCACACTGAGACCACTCTCACCAGTCTGAGGGTCATTTTAGGTGGTAGGAACAATCCTTCTGGGGGATATCCTCCTGATCTTTGAATTTAAAGGGTGCAGATAGCAGCCCCTTGGCCATGCTGTCTGCAGGCAGCCTGGGCTGGTGGTCCAGGAGCTCAGGTTTGGTTAAATGCTTGCCCTTGGCCTCAGGATAGTCTCTCAACATGAGGAAAAACTTCTTTACAGGGAGGGTGACAGAGCCCTGGAGCAGGCTGCCCAGAGAGGCTGTGGAGTCTCCTTCTCTGCAGACTTTCCAACCCCTCCTGGATGCATTCCTGTGTGCCCTGCCCTGGGTGCTGCTGCCTTGGCAGGGGCTTGGACTGAATGATCTCTGAAGGTCCCTTCCAGGCTCTGAAGCTCTGTGATTCTGTGCTTGGTGTTTTCTCTGGCATGGCTTCAGCTTCACACTCAAAGTCTGACAAAAAGCAGTAAAATTGCCCTTTTGCCTGCTCCGTAGTTCTTTGCTTTCAGGGCCCAACTGAATTACACAGGGAGGGAGTTCTGCTGCACCTCCCCAGCTCCTGCCTAAAGCAGAGCAGGGCCCGGGGCAGGGAGCAGTGCTCGAGGCCAGGCTGTACAGGAGCTGCCCAAACCCACCCGGGCTCAGCAGGGGCAAGCCGCAGGGAGATGCTTTGAGGTGTGTGAGGGGAGAGAGGCAGCCCCGGAGGGCTGGGCAGGATGAACCCTGGGCTGGGGCTTGAGCCGGGCTGCAGCAGCTCCTCACCGCTGGGCTTGTGCCCGGGAAGGGACAGAGGCTGCCGGCCCCGGCGCTGCGCTGGTGCCTGGCACGGTGCCCGCAGCAGGCTGATGGCAGAGGCTGCGGGGCCGGGCGCGGTGCCTGCCGCCGAGCTGCCGCCCGCTCGCTGTGTCCCCTGCTGCGCTTCACCGGCGTGCGGGCATCACCCGCGGCTGCCTGCTGCTTCCCCAGCCCTCTGCTCTGCAGGACATGTCCGAGGAGCAGCTCGCTCAGGTTCGCTCAGCGTCTGACAGCTCTGCCCTGAGCTGCTGCAGCGGTGCCAGGCTCCGGAGCTCGCTGTAGCACCCTCCGAGCTGGTGCAGCTCGTTCCCGTCGTCCGCAGGGGACACCGAATGCTGAGCTTGTAGGAGGGGATTTGGGCTGACAGACCCCAAAAGAGGTCTCCAAGGTTCTCCCGAGATAAGAGGCTCTAGAGCCCAGCTTCTATTTTCGGTGGTGCCTGTTGGCACCGCAGGCTTCTGCTCGGCACTGAGCTCCAGGCAGGCTCCCAGCGCATCCTGTCCTCGGCCTCCGCTCCTCCAGCGCTGGCATCCTGCTGCTCTGGGCTGTCTGGCCTGGAGGTGAAGCCTCCTGCAGGGGCGTGCAGGCTGCAGGGGAGGCTCTGGCTGGCTTTGGCCGGTGTGAACCACCTCGAGATTGCATTTGAATCGTGTCACTGCGGGGGAGTGTTGCTAAAATTGTCACTTGGCTTCCCATGCTGGCATTACCTGGAGGGCAGGCTGGGGCTCAGCTCCGATCTGCACATCCCAGTTTATCTTTAGCTGGCTGCTGGGGTGGGCCTGTGTGTGTCTGTTGGGTTTCAAACAGGCAGGGGTTTGATATGGTTATTTTTCTGACAGCACAAGGCTCTGATTATATCCCTACCTCTTACCCCTACTTCGGAGTCCTATTTATACCGCGCAGGGTCCGCGGGCTCCTGAGTCACGCAGGGCTCGTTAGGCTCTGGGAGCACTGAGCCTCGTTAGCACGCCTGGGAGTGGAAGGCTCCGTTCAGAAGTGGTTTCCAAATTGACATTGATGCTCTGGCTCCTCCAGAGCTCTGCCCTTTGCTGCATGAGACCTGCAAGATCAGAGAATCACAGAATCAGTCAGGGCTGGAAGGGACCACAAGGATCAGCCAGCTCCAACCCCCTGCCATGCCCAGGGACACCCTACCCTAGATCAGGCTGCCCACAGCCTCATCCAGCCTGGCCTTAAACACCTCCAGGGATGGGTCTCAACCACCTCCCTGGGCAGCCCCTGCCAGGCTCTCACCACTCTCATGCTGAACAACTTCCTCCTCA
>WBNM01011370.1:25458-43633 GCA_013399055.1 Ramphastos sulfuratus | reverse complement strand
ATGTCCTCATCCAGATCATCAATGAAGATGTTAAAGAGGATGGGGCCCAGTACTGATCCCTGGGGGACACCGCTAGTGACAGGCCTCCAGCTGGATGTGGCACCATTCACCACCACTCTCTGGGCTCGGCCCTCCAGCCAGTTCCTAACCCAGCACAGAGTGTTGCCATCCAATGGCCATCCATGGTTTAGTGGCCATGGTGGAGTTGGGTTGCTGGTTGGCCATGGCACTCAGAGCCATGGTTTAGTGGCCATGGTGGAGTTGGGTTGCTGGTTGGCCATGGCACTCAGAGCCATGGTTTAGTGGCCATGGTGGGGTTGGGTTGCAGGTTGGCCATGGCACTTGAAGCCATGGTTTAGTGGCCATGGTGGGGTTGGGTTGCTGGTTGGCCATGGCACTTGGAGCCATGGTTTAGCGGCCATGGTAGGGTTGGGTTGCTGTTTGGACTGGATGAGCTTGGACATCATTTCCAACTGCAATAATTCTCTGGCTCCTTTGGCCAAGCCCTGTCTCTAGGTGAGACCTGCAGAGCAGTTGGGTCACTCAGGTTGTCTTGCCTTTGAATCCAAGCTAACAGCAGCTGTCTGCTGCTCAGCTTTGGGCTGGGGGACTCATGTCTGTCTCCAGACAGTTAGTGTTGCCCCATAGAGGGAACATTTCCTCTCTGTGGGCCATGGCTGGTTCAGACTTGAACAGAGCTTGGCCACCTCTGTGCAGTCAAAGTGAATCTCTGCTGGCAGTGGGATGCAGCCAGCAGTGCCCAGAAAACTCCACAGGAGCTCAGCTTTAGGTCTGCTGTGTTTTGGAGGCTGCAGCTTTGGGGTGAATGTTTTTAGCATCGAAAATGCAGAGCAGCTCCACCTTTCCCTTCTTCTCAGGATGTTTGGTTTCTGAAATGGCAGTGAACTGCTTCTCTCTTTTGTCACAGACTTCTCAGAAGCCTGCGGAGGAGACGTAGGATCTGCAAGCAAATTCTGGCAGCTGGAGTCTCCCGGTAGCAGGTGATGCTCCAAACTGGTTGTAGAATTCCAGACTTTGTTCATGGGGCAATCCCAAGCACAAACCTAGGCTGGGCAAGGAGTGGCTCCAGAGCATTCTGGAGCAGAAGGCTTTGGGGGTGTCAGTTGGTGACAAACTCCCCAGCAGCCAGCACTGGTCGCTGGCAGCCCAGAGGCAGCTGTGTGCTGGCTGCAGGCAGAGCAGGGAGTGCAGCAGCACAGGGAGGGGATTCTGCCCCTCTGCTCTGCTCTGCTCAGACCTCACCTGCAGCACTGCCTCCAGCTCTGGGGAACACAGCACAAGAAGGACCTGGAGCTGCTGGAGAGGGTCCAGAGGAGGCCACAGAGGGCTGGGCAACCTTTCCTATGGGGACAGTCTGAGAGAGTTTGGACTGTTCAGCCTGGAGAAGAGAAGGCTCCAGCAAGGCTTTAGAGCTGCCTTCTAGTACCTGAAGGGGCTGCAGGAGAGCTGGGGAGGGACTTTTGACAAGGATTGGGAGTGCCAGGACAAGGGCCAATGGTTTTGAGCTGGGAGAGGGGAGAGTGAGAGTGGAGATGAGGAAGAAATTCTTGAGAGTCAGGATGGGGAGAGACTGGCACAGGTTGAGGGTGGTGAGACACTGGCACAGGTTGCGCAGGGAGGCTGTGGAGCACAGAATCACAGCCTCCCTGGAGATGTTCAGGACCAGGCTGAATGAGGCCTTGAGCACCCTGTGCTGGTGGCAAGTGTCACTGCCCATGACAGGGGTGGGGTTGGAACTGGCTGCTCTTGAAGTTCCCTTCCAACCCAACCCCTTCTGCGATCCTAACGTCGGTGCTGTGTAGGCTCCGTCTGAGAAACTCACAAACGTTTGGGGGTCGTGTTTGGTTTTTTTTCTCCAGATAAAACCATTTGACCACCATGAGTTGGAGCTTCCTGACCCGTCTGTTAGAGGAGATCCACAACCACTCCACCTTCGTGGGCAAGATCTGGCTGACAGCACTGATCGTGTTCCGCATCGTCCTGACCGCGGTGGGAGGAGAATCCATTTACTACGATGAGCAGAGCAAGTTTGTGTGCAACACGGAGCAGCCGGGCTGCGAGAACGTCTGCTACGATGCTTTTGCTCCCCTCTCACACGTCAGGTTTTGGGTCTTCCAGATCATTCTGGTCGCCACCCCTTCCGTCATGTATTTAGGCTACGCCATTCACAAGATCGCCCGGATGGTGGAGCACGGCGAGGCCGACAGGAGGATCCGCAGCAAAGGCTTCTCCGTGCGCTGGAAGCAGCACCGAGGCTTGGAGGAGACCGAGGAGGACCACGAGGAGGACCCCATGATGTACCCAGAGATGGAGCTGGAGAGTGAGCGGGAGAACAAGGAGCAGCAGACCCCTGCCAAGGCCAAGCACGACGGCAGGCGGCGGATCCGGGAGGATGGGCTCATGAAGATTTACGTCCTGCAGCTGCTGGCCAGGACTACCTTTGAGATCGGCTTCCTGGTGGGTCAGTACTTTCTGTATGGCTTCGAGGTCAGCCCCATCTTTGTGTGCAGCAGGACCCCCTGCCCCCACAAGATCGACTGCTTCATTTCCAGGCCGACCGAGAAGACCATTTTCCTGCTCATCATGTATGGGGTGAGCTGCATGTGCTTGCTCCTGAACGTCTGGGAGATGCTCCACTTGGGATTCGGCACCATCCGGGACACCCTGAACAACAAGAGGAAAGAGCTGGAGGACTCTGGCCCCTATAACTACCCCTTCACCTGGAACACGCCGTCCGCCCCGCCAGGCTACAACATCGCGGTGAAGCCGGAGCAGCTGCAGTACACGGAGCTGTCCAACGCCAAGATGGCCTACAAGCAGAACAAGGCCAACATCGCCCAGGAGCAGCAGTACGGCAGCAACGAGGAGAACATCCCTGCCGACCTGGAAAACCTGCAGAGGGAAATCAAAGTGGCTCAGGAGCGCCTGGACCTCGCCATCCAGGCTTACAACAACCAAAACAACCCCAGCGGGTCCCGGGAGAAGAAATCCAAAGCAGGCTCCAACAAGAGCAGCGCCAGCAGCAAGTCAGGAGATGGGAAGAGCTCTGTCTGGATTTGAGGGCAGCTGGGTTCAGGCAGTGTTGTTTTCCCTCCCAGTTTATCATAACCAGCACCCCCTCGGACGATGGCTTCCGTGCGACGAGCGTTGGACTCTACTGGCTTTCAGGGATACCGTTGGCTCGTGACCCACCCCCCCCAGGGGGGATTGCACTCAGATCCTAGGCTTAGAGGACTCTCTTCTGTCTTACCAGTCAGGAGACCGCTTAGGTACATTGAAATCGCTCTCATGGAAGGGTCTGTGCTGTATGTACAGTACTCTCCTACAGCCCATTATGCACAATCTTTTTGTATCCATACACTGGAGCCCTGCCCCTGCTGGTTTTTTACATGCCCAAGGAGAAGGCAGTGAGGTAGCCCTTAGTGTGTCACCACTTTTCTGACCGTGCTCCGCGGTTCCGTCGTCGTTCTTCCTCCTCCTCCTCCTCCTCAATGTCAAAACTCTCTCTCAATGCTGCGTTCCCAAAGTGCCTTCAACATGCAGACAGCACAGAGGAGCCTCTGCTTCTCCGGGCAGCAGAGCAGGGAAAGGCTTGGGAAGCATCTGTCAGTGGTGCTCTTGACTCTGTCCTTTCTGAGGGTGACTGATGTGCTGCTCCCCAGAAGGAGCTGTCCTGCCGGAGCTGCTGTGGACTGCAGGGATTCTTCCCCCCCCACCGTGGACAATTACTCGGAGGAGAAATGTCCCTGTGTGTGAGTCCTGGTATTAGGAGTGAGAGTGCCAGCTCCAGCGTGGGGAGAGGGCTCAGACCTCCCTCTGGGCTTCATGCAACAGGAGGGAAGAGAGACCTCAAAGCCTTGAGACACGCAGATGGGTTCGGTAGCTCGGCGCGGCTGTGTGATAGCCGTAGGAGCGGATGGGGGTGAGGGCAGTGCTTACGTAACGCCCCGCTCCTCCAGGGCACGAGGTTGTCACCATACCTTTTGGAGGAGATTTATGTCTTTTCCAAAGTAATTGGCTCGGATGGAGTCGTGGTGATCCTGCTTCTCCCTGCATTCCACCCGAGGAGCAGCCTTCCTCCCGCAAGGCTCCGCTCCCAATATCAACAACGCTGCCTTAGCCCTCGCCCCCTCCCCTCCCCCGTGGCTGAGGCTCTCTGTTCAGACAGGGCCGTGTGTGTGCCGTGGGTTGCTGCTCGGGGACCAGCCCGGGCTGGCGCTGGGTGGCTTTGGCCTTGCACTTGAATTTCTAATGAGCAGCAGGCGAGCGCAGGCAGCCCTGCCCTGGGCACTGTCTTTCTGGCAGGGCTCTGCGCTGCTGCTCGCCGCGCTGAGAGCTGCGGCTGCTCTTTGCTACTATTTATACTGTGTTAGGGACCTTGCTCTGCTCTCTCTTTTTTTTTTTGTTTTGTTTGTTAGGTTTTCATGTATTTTGGGGGCCTGTTTCCACGCAGGGCTGCTCTGTTTTGAGGCTACCTCCGTCCTTAGTGCCCTGGCCGGGAGCAGGATTGAGGAGTGAGGCTCCATGGAGGACCCAGGTGAACCCATGCTCCGTTCCTGCCCTGCAGAACACCCAAGCTTAGGCTCTACACCCAGTTTAAAGGAAGGGGATAGCAGCACAGCCTGCAGTTCCCCTCTCCCCGAGCAGTAGGTGTTTTGCTGACTGTTTTTGGTCTGATTCCTCTCCGGGACACCAGGCATTCCAGGCATAGATCCCAGCTATCCCTCAGCTCCATGGCAGCCAGGCGGAAGCATGCCCAGAGCCAGCGCTCAGCCGCTCCTCCTGCTCAGCTCCTGCAGGGACCTTTGGAAGGAACTTGCTGTGTGGCTTTTTGTGGAGCTGTGACTCCTGGTGACTGGAGCAACCCCTGAGGTTGTGCTGAGGAGATTCAGGGTGATGGAAGCAACACAGTAAGAATGCAGCAGCTCTGAAAGCCTGAGTGGAGCTGCGGGCAGGGAGAGGGAGCCAGCGAGACAGGAGGAGCTGTGTGGGGCAGAAGAGAGCTCATTAGCAGTGCTCCTCTGATTAAGGAGGGGTCTGAAGAGGAGCTCACTGCCTCAAGATGGGCAGAGGGACTTTGCCAGCAGGATGCTAGGAATGTGGTGGAGAAGCTGGGTGGAAAACATCTTGTCTGAAAGCACCAGGGAAAGGCATTTGGAGCCTGGCAATAAACAGGGATGGTAGCTACAATCCCCTCATTATCCTGACACTGTGGCTGGGTTGTTCTCAGCCTCCAGCAAAAGTCGTGTTGCTCTTAACCCTTGGTGGTGGGTTCAGCACAGCCCTTTCCCAGATAAGTGGCAAGGAGTGAAAATTTTTTCCCCTTGCTGCTCTCCATGACTTTGTGTTAACAGCTTAAGGTAAGACCCATCCCTGAGGGCTGCTTTCCCTCTCGTTTGTATTAGCCCTTCCCAGCTAATGACCAAACAATTGCCCACCTGAAGCTGCTGTCCTGGGCCAGCCCTGCAAGCTGTGGCCCCTCCAGCACAGGCCCCATCAGTCAGCAGGGTGTGCAGAGCATTCCCATCCCAGCCCCAAATCCATTCCTAGAGCACAGCAATGGGGCTGGGTTCTGTTCCTGGGTTTTTGTTCCCATTTCACTGGTGTGTGGGGTGCACATTTGCTTTGGAGCTGGGTGCCCCATGGTGGTGCTGGTGTCTGGTGAAGCTCCACATCTCCCTGCCAGTGGCTGGTTTCAGAGCACTGGGGTCAGGTTTTGGTTTCAGAGCACTGGGGTCAGGTTTTCCTTTCTCACAAACAATTCCTGCACTTCCAGTGCTCTTTGTTTTGGCTCCAGAGCAAACCTTCAGAAAGAGAGTTTGGGACAAAAAAAAAAAAAAAAAAATCCTGAAGGGCACTCAGGTTTGTGGTGATGTTCTCTGGTTTTGGAAAGAAAATGAAATAATAATCTGTGAAATCCAATGCATTGCTGCAGCCAGAGTGAGAGGCTGCTTCTTCCAGCAATAGAAACTGTAAGGGGGGGGAGAGGGATGTTTTGATGCTTTGTCTTAGAGCCACGACTTGGAATTTTGATCTCTTTGACCTTGTTTAGCATAATAAAGAGTTGGTTAGAAACTAACCCTGCCTCTCTCCACGTGTCTGTTGCTCTTGGGTGGCAAGAGGGTGTGAAATTGGAGCAGGGAAGATTTGGGGTTGGACGTAGGGAGGAAGTTCTGCACAATGAGGCTGGTGAGACACTGGAACAGGTTGCCCAGGGGTGTGGTTGAGTCCCTGGAGGCATTCAAGATCAATCTCAACGTGGGCCTGGGCAGCCTGCTCTAGTTGGAGGTGTCCTTGCTGCCTGCAGGGGGGTTGGACAGGGTGCCCTTGGAGGGTCCCTTCCAGCCCCATGCAATCTGTGAATCTAAGAACAAGACAAAGCCTGAACTTGATAGGGCAGACCTCAGAAGGTGTCTCTGGGGAAACCACAAGGAGCAGCAGTGTCTGTGCCTGAGCATGGTGCACAGTGCAGGGTGCAGCCTGTGCTGGCTTCCGTCGCGGTGGTTTTCAGGGCAGCACAGGAAGCTACTGCCCAGCTGAATGCCTGTCTGTGCCACCCTCACAAAGGGTGCCTTTTGTGCCTGTCCCCTGCTGCCCCTTGCTGCAGACTTGGCCTCAGAGCAGTGGGTATTTGGTCTCTTCAGTCTGGCAAGAGCAGCCTGAGGGTAGGTGGCAGGAGGATAGGGCCAGGCTTTCTTCAGTGGTGCCCAGTGACAGGACAAGGGGTAAGGGGCACAAACTTGAACATAGGCAGTTCCATCTGAACACGAGGAGGGACTTGATCTCCAGAGGTCCCTTCCAGCCCTCACCGTTCTATGAGTACAGCTGAGAGGGTGTTAAGTGGTGTGTGGCATCCTGCAGCTGCAAGGAAGGGAGAAATGAGATGGGTTCAGTGGGGTGGGCTTGGAAGGAAGAGCTACCTGCTTGGAGTTCAGGCCAAAAGCAGCTGCATGGACACAGGCAGTGCTGCTCCAGCTTCAAGAGGAGGGTGTCCAAGAGCAGGGTGTCCAAGAGCAGGGTGTCCCTGAGCCGTGGCGCCAGGAATCGGTGGCAGCCACTGAGGCAGCAGTGACAGTCAGTGACAGTCGTGTCTGTGTCTGCATCTCCCAGGTTCCCTGAGCATCCTGCAGCCTCCACAGACTGGGAAATGCAGCTGGAGCAGGGCAGTGCCCAGCAGCAGCTGCTAACCCCGTGCTCAGACAGGGCAGTGCTGTCGGAGCCACACAGCTCAGGTTCAAGTGTCCGGAGAGAGCCAGGGAGGTGCCACTGGGCCCAGGCCTCTGCTGCATCCCCTCCGCTGCTTTGGGATGCTCAACCTCGCTGTTATCTGCAGCATGTGGTGATGTGGGCATGAGTCAGAGCTGCCAGCTGCGGGCAGTCCAGCCTGTGCTGTGCGTCTGTGAGTGCTGAAGCCTTCGTCTCAGCCTCCAGTGGCTCCCTGGCTGCAGGCCACGGCGCTTGACCGCAGCTGGCAGGGATGGGAATGGCTGCGGCACTGGGAACGGCTGTGGCTCTGGGAATGGCTGTGGCGCTGGGAACGGCTGGGGTGCTGGGGACGGCTGCGGCGCTGGGAACGGCTGTGGCGCTGGGAACGGCTGGGGTGCTGGGGACGGCTGCGGCGCTGGGAACGGCTGTGGCGCTGGGAACGGCTGGGGTGCTGGGGACGGCTGCGGCGCTGGGAACGGCTGTGGCGCTGGGAACGGCTGGGGTGCTGGGGACGGCTGCGGCGCTGGGAACGGCTGTGGCGCTGGGAACGGCTGGGGTGCTGGGGACGGCTGCGGCGCTGGGAACGGCTGTGGCGCTGGGAACGGCTGGGGTGCTGGGGACGGCTGCGGCGCTGGGAACGGCTGTGGCGCTGGGAACGGCTGGGGTGCTGGGGACGGCTGCGGCGCTGGGGATGGCTGCGGCGCTGGGAACAGCAGGTGCTGGCTGTGTGTGATCCTGTGCTCAGAGACAGCCTGGGAGCAGGGAGCCCTGAGGTCGTGGCCGGGGCCATGGGGGCTGCCCCCAGGCACGGTTCTGCTGCTCCCTGCGGACGCTGTCTCGGCACTGCTGGAGGTGCCCCTGGGTGTTTGTGGCCTCCAGCTGCTGCTCCGAGGGCAGACGTCTCCCAGGGACCCTGTGTCACATCTGCCGGCCCTGCACAGATGCTGTGGGTTCCCCCTGAGGGCATCACAACATGATACAACTTCTGCTTCGTGTCACTGGGCAGGCAGCTGGCAGCTCCACCTTGTTTGCCTGGATTAGAAAAGGGCAGGGATTGTCCCCCTGGACTTGGCGCTGGTGAGGCCACACCTTGAGTTCAGCTTTGGGCTTTCACTGCCAGAAGGACATTGAGGGGCTGGAGCAGGTCCAGAGAAGGGCACCAGAGCTGGGGAAGGGTCTGGAGAACAGGGCTGGGGAGGAGCAGCTGAGGGAGCTGGGGGTGTGCAGTGTGGAGAAGAGGAGGCTGAGGGAGACCTCATTGCTCTCTGCAGCTCCCTGAGAGGAGGCTGGAGCCAGGTGGGGGTTGGGCTCTGCTCCCAGGTAGAAAACAATAGGATAAGAGGAAAAGCCCTCAAGTTGCCCCAGGGGAGGTTTAGTTTGGCCACGAGGAACAATTTCTTCCCCTGGAGGCTGCCCAGGGCAGTGGTGGAGTCCCCACCCCTGTGGAGGGCTTTCAAAGCTGTGTGGATGTGGTGCCGAGGGCCATGGTTTGGTGGTGCCCCGTGGCAGTGCTGGGTTATGGCTTTGGACTGGATGATCTGAAAGGTCTCTTCCAACCTAAACAGTTCTGTGTTTCTGTGACAGCACAGCTGATTTTCTACCAGGTTTGGCAAGTGTAAGTCAGATCCTGCCTGGGGAGTCACTCTCCTGTCAGAGGAGTGGCTCTGGGGTTTGATGCCATTAGCATGAAGTGTTCCTGCCTGGAGCTTAGCTCCAGTCCCACAGCAGCTCCTCCATCCTCCTTGGTGACTTGTTAATAATTCAAGAATTCTTGATGCCTGGCACACAACTTTACCAGCTAGGAGGTTCCTTTGGAGAGGAGCTGCTTGCTGAGATGTTTGCTCTAGGGAGAGGTTGTGATGTGCCTGAGTCCTGTGGATCAGCCCAGAGATGTTTGCAGGAGATGGGCTCAGCCTTCCTGTCAGTGGGGGAGCTGGGCAGAGCTCACCTCTCTGCAGCAGCATGGGAAGGAGCTCAGGGGCTCCTGCAGGGCTTGCCATTCACTTTCTCTGTCAGAGACTTCAAATATCAGTTGATGATTGCTGGGGAGATGACATTTTGCTTTCTGCAGCCTGACATTATTGCTGTTGTGTAAATGCTGTGTTGATAGTCAGGCAAAAATGCCTCAGGAGGAGGATTTAAAGGCACTCAGCCCATGCTCATCACTGCTGTGGGAGGGTTTCTGCATGGGGCAGACTTTGCTGTCCTTCTCCCTTGGATTTTTCAGTGAACAGGATGGTTTTGATTACTCTCTGCTAGGAGATGTGTTGCCTGTTGGTGGACCTGAGCCTGCAGCTTCCCCAGGAGCAGAGCTGTGTGCTGCCTGTGGCTGTGGCCAAACTCTGTTACACCCTGGGAGCTTCACACCCTTGTCCAGGTCTGTGACTTCTGCTGCCTCGTGGCCTGGGTCTGCTCTGCATGGAGGTGATGCTTGGCTGAGCAGCAGCAGCTGCACACTCAGTTCATCGTCAGGGATGGGCACAGCCTGTGCCAGAACTCAGTCACTGGCATGGCTGTGGCATGAAGTCATGCAGGGCTGTGTCATCTGTGACACATTGTGCCAGGAGGTTGGTCCTAGTGTTCAGGTGGAAGGTAGGGGCCCAGTTCCTGTGGTGAATGAATTTTCCTAAGGCAGCAAAGCAGCAGTGATGGCTTTTAGCTTTGCTGAGAGCTTGGTTGGAGGACCAGGCCCAGGGAGTGGTGGAGAGCTGAGTTAAATCCAGCTGCAGGCTGATCACCAGCAGTGTCCCCCAGGGCTCAGTCCTGGGATCAGTTCTGTTTAACGTCTTCCTCAGTGATCTGGGTGAGGAGGTTGAGGCACCCTCAGGAAGTCTGCAGATGACAGCAAATTGGGTGGCAGTGCTGATCTGCTGGCTGGAGACAGCANAACAAGAGGAAACAGCCTCAAGTTGTACCAGAGGAGGCTTGGGCTGGGCACAAGGAATAATTTCTTCTAAATCATCATCAAACCCAAACGGTTCCTGTGATTCTGCTGGCAAGCCTCAGGGCAGCTTCTCAGCTTCCACCTTGCCCTTCCTTTCAGACAAGTTGTGACTTAGGGGAGTTGCTTTTCCCCCCTCTGGTTGCTCAAGGTCTCATCCAGCCTGGTCCTGAACACCTCCAGGGAGGTTGTGGAGCACAGAAGACCTCCAGGGAGGTTGTGGAGCACAGAATCACCCAACGTGATCTTTGATCACGTTGGGTGATTCTGTGCTCCACAACCTCCCTGGGCAACCTGTGCCAGTGTCTCACCACCCTCAACCTGTGCCAGTGTCTCACCACTCTCAACCTGTGCCAGTCTCTCCCCACCCTCAAGAATCTCTTCCTCATCTCCACTTTCACTCTCTCAGCTCAAAACCATCCTGACACTCCCAGCCCTTGTCCAAAGTCCCTCCCCAGCTCTCCTGGAGCCCCTTCAGGTCCTTGAAGGCTGCTCTGAGGTCTCCCTGGAACCTTCTTTTCTCCAGGCTGAATGGAGGAATTCTGAAGGCCAGCAAGGGAAGATCCTTGTTAAGGAATGAGACCCCAGAAGAAGGACAGGAGGCAGTGTAGGGGTGGCAAGGAGATGGTCACATAAATGCCCTGGCCTGGGGTGCCACAGTGCTGCAGATGCCCTGGTGAGGACAGCAGGACCCTGAGGCACTTGGGAGCTCATTTAACAATTTGCTGCTTTATGTTTCCAGATTCAAATTCCTGAGAATCCTGGGAGGAGAAGCTCAGGAAAACAGAGTGGAGCCTTTTGCTTCTCAGATGCCAGTTTGACTCCCTGATCTCTGCTCTGGCAGCTGAACCCAGGCTGAGGAGGGCACAGTGCTGTGCTGCCATCGCAGCGGGCAGGGGGACAGGGGTCCCACAGGCATGAGGAGCTGCAGGACTGACTCCTCTCACCCTGGCTGCACTGGCAAGGTGACAAGGGGCTGGCAAGGTGGCACTGGCCTGCTGGGGACCCTCGATTCAGTTCTGCTGACCTGGCTTTGACTTGCTGAGCTGTGAGCCAGCCTGCTCTCTCCTGTGTGCCACCCTGCCCCTCTCCTGCTTGCCATCCTGCCCCTCTCCTGTTTGCCACCCTGCCCCTCTCCTGTGAGCCAGCCTGCCCTCTCCTGTGTGCCAGCCTGCCCCTCTCCTGTTCGCCCCCCTCCCCCTCTCCTGTGCGCCACCCTCCCCTCTCCCGTGCGCCATCCTGCCCCTCTCCTGTCAGCCAGCCTCCCCCCTCCCGTGTGCCATCCTGCCCCTCTCCTAGAGCCAGCCTGCCCCTCTCCTGTTTGCCAGCCTGCCCCTCTCCTGTGTGCCAGCCTGCCCCTCTCCTGCGTGCAAGCTTGCCCCTCTCTGCATGCCAGCTTGCCCCTCTCCTCCATGCCAGCCTGCCCCTCTCTTGTGAGCTTGTAGCCCCTCTCTTCCATGCGAGCTTGCCCCTCTCTTCCATTCCAGTCTGCCCCTCTCCTGCTTGCCAGCCTGCCCCTCTCCTGTGAGCCTGCAGCCCCTCTCTTCCATCCCAGCCTGATCCTCTCTTCCATTCCAGCCTGCCCCTCTCCTGCATGCCAGCCTGCCCCTCTCCTGCATGCCAGCCAGCAGCCCTCAGCCTGTGCCGCGGCCGCTCGTGGGTTAAAGCTGGGGACAGAGCTGTGAACTGAAGCGTTCTGCTAGCAGAGGCTGGCCCAGGCCTGCAGTGCCACAGGCTTTGAGCTGGAAAAGACCTACAAGGCAACGCAGTCTGCGTCCTGGCCAGCAGGAGATTGCTTTTAAAGGGCGTCTGGGAATGTTTCTGGACGCACAGGCTCAGGGGTTTGGGTTTCCCTCATTCCCCCCAGGACATTCGCATCCTCCCCTCCCCCCGCGCAGCAGAAGCTGAAGCACACCAAAGCCTTCCATTGCCTTTCCAGGCCACTGGCTGGCTGCTGGGCTGGCAATAGCCCTGCCCTCCTCAGTGCCACCCAGCCCGTGGGCCTCACAAGCAGCTCCTGCTGTGCCCACGCTGGCACAGCAGCTGCCCCAGCACCCGGCTGGGTGCCCTGGGCTCCTGCATCCGGTGCCCTGAGGCTGCTCTTGCTCTGGCTCCTGGGCTGCCCTTAGGGCCTCAGCTCTGCTTTTCCTGCCTGACTTAATAGGACAAGAGGAAATGGTCTCAGGTTGCCCCAGGGGAGGTTCAGGCTGGGCATGAGGAACAATTTCTTCCTCAAAAGGCTGCCCCAGGGCAGTGGTGGAGTCCCCATCCCTGGAGGGCTTTCAGGAGCTGTGGAGATGCAGTGCTGGGGGCCATGGTTTGGTGGTGCCCTGTGGCAGTGCTGGGTCAAGGCTTGGACTGGATGATCTGGAAGGTCTCTTCCAACTAAAACAATTCCATGATTCCATGACTTTGAAGGTTCAGAGCTATTGTGCAGTGGGGAGGGCCTCAGTGTGCCTGTGTCTGGACCAGCAGCTTGTGGGAGCTTCCTCTGCCTGAAAGTGTTAACCCTCAAAGAATTTTTTTAATTATGTCTAAAATTAGCTCTCTGCTGCACAAAAAAAAGAGATGTGAACAGGCTGGAAAGGGTCCAGAGAAGGGCTCCAGAGGTGATCCAAGAACTGGAAGCTGCTATGTGAGGAAAGNTTCTCCTCTCCAGGCTGCACAGCCCCAACTCTCTCAGCCTGGAGAGCAGGGTTTGTTCAGCCTGGAGTAAAGGCAGCTCAGGGCAGACCTTCTCACCACGTCCCAATGCTTTAAGGGTGGCTGCAAAGCAGAGGGAGACTCCCTTTTGCCAGGGGGTCCCAGGGGAAAGAGGAGAGGTGGTGGGCACAGGTTTACTGCTGAGGAGATCCTGCCTGGGCACCAGGCAAAAATTGCTCACAGAGAGCACAAGCAGCCATGGGATAACTGCCAGGGATGGGGCAGAGGCTCCATCATTGGAGGTTTTTTTAACCCTCAGCTGGACAGGGGCTGGGACAGCTCCTCCAGACTCATCTTTTGCCAACAAAGGTTGGGCCAGATGATGACAAAATCACAGAATTAACCAGGCTGGAAAAGACCTCTGACTTCACCTTTAGCTGTTGCTGAGCATTGCTCAGCTGCCCTCTGGGGCTGCTCTTCTGCAGGCTCTCAGCCCCAGGGCTCTCAGCTCCTCACAGAGCTGCTCCAGGCCCCTCAGCATCTCCAGAGCCTCCTCTGGCCTCTCCAGCAGTTCCCTGTCTGTCAAGACAGAGCTCTTCAGCTATTTGCCTGCAGAATTTCTCCACAGTGAAGAACAGGAGGATTGCCCTGAAGCCTCTGGGTACCGAGCAGCAGCCTGGGCTCAGCAGGGACTTGCTTTGGTCCTGCCACACCATGTGCTGGGGGACTTCGTGGGGACAGCCAGAGTGGGCTCTACACATTTTCGGTTCCTCTCCAGACCTCAGTTTCCCACCAGGACCCAGGGCTGGCACGGGCCAGTCCTGCTGCCCTGCAGCACCACCAGCGGCAGGCTGCTGCGGCTGTGCCACCCTGCGCTGCCGTCGGGGCAGGGACAGCTGCTGGCACAGGTGGCTCTGCCAACCTCCAGAGGCTTTCCCAGCTGGAAAACCTGAGTCTGTGGTCAGGGTTCAGTTGGGGTCTCACTTCCTTTGCATGGAAAAGGAGGCTCTGGGTTTTTTGGTTGTGTTTGGGAGCTCTCCCCCACGACTTATCCCCACAGAAAGGAGGGCATCTCCCCACTGCCCTTACACAGCAGCCCTGCCCCTGTCCATCTGACATCTCTCTCTGCTCTCAAACAGCCACCAAAACTTAAATATGTAAAGCAGAGTGGCAGGAGGCTGGAGCCAGGCTCTGCTGGGTGATGTCCAGTGCCAGCGCAAGGGCAATGGTGGCAGCTGAGGCAGAGGAAGTGCCATGGGAACACGAGGAGGATTTTTTTCCCTGTGTGAGCCCTGGCACAGGCTGCCCAGGGGGGCTGTGGAGTCTTCCTCCCAGAGATATTCCAAACCCTCCTGGATGTGTTCCTGTGTGAGCTGCTGCAGGTGATGCTGCTCTGGCAGGGGTTGGACTGGAGGAGCCTTGGAGGTCCCTGCCAGCCCCTGGCACTCTGTAACTGTGATTTTGTGACCTCAGCTCTCTGATGAGCCCAGGAGCTGATACCCACAGCCTCCTCCTGCTCACATGGCAGCACCCAGGCAGTGCCCTCTGCCATGGCCAGATTCCTGGGGAGTCCTTCAGGGTTGTCTTCCTTGTGTGCACCCTAAAAGCTACGTCTGCCACCTCAGATTATCGTTGGAAACTGCAGCCAGATGGTCAGACATCAGCTTCAGCAACACAGCAGTGCAGGGATGTCAGTTCAAGGGTTTCCCCTTATGCAACAGCACAGACACAGGCAGCTCTAGGTGGGTTGGTGTCTGAGGTCCTTGGCTTTATTAATAACCAGAGATTTGTTAGCCAGGAGAAGAGGAGGCTGAGGGGAGACCTTCTTGCTCCCTCTGAAAGGTTGGAGCCAGGTGGGGTTGGGCTCTACTCCCAAGGAACAAGCAATAGGACAAGAGGAAATGCTCCCAAGTTGCACCAAGGGAGGTTTAGCTTGGACATGAGGAACAATTTCTTCCTCTAAAGGGTGGTTAAGGTCTGGAGCAGGCTGCCCAGGGCAGTGGTGAACTCCCCATCCCTGGAGGGGTTTCCAAGCATTTAGATGTGGTGCTGAGGGCCATGGTTTATGGTGACCTGGGTTAATGGTTCATAGAACCACAGAATGGGTTGGGTTGGAAGGGACCTTCAAGATCATCCAGTTCCAACTCTCTGCCGTGGGCAGGGATACCTCCCACTAGCCCAGGGTGCTCAGGACCTCATCCAGCCTGCTCTTAAACACTTCCAGGAATGAGCCAACCACAGCTCCTCTGGGCAACCTGTTCCAGTGTCTCTCCAACCTCAAAGAATTTCTTCCTAATATCCAACCTAATCTGCCCTGCTCTAGATTCAATTCATTGTCCCTCATCCTGGCACTCCCAGCCCTTGTCAAAAGTCCCTCCCAGCTCTCCTGTAGCCCCTTCAGGTACTGAAAGGCTGCTCTAAGGTCTCCTGGAGCCTCCTCTGGCCCCATCCCTGGCACCATTGCAGAAGAGGCTGTTTGGGGCTGTAACCAACCTGCTCTTAGTTGGGGATATCCCTGCTGGCAGCAAGGGGTTGGACAAACTGAGCTTTAAAGGACCCTTCCCACCCAAACTATCCTCTGATGATTCTGATTCCAAGCTAGAAAGGAGCTGGAGAAGTGTCTGGAGGAGTGAAGTGGGAGCCTGGGCCATCAGGCACCTCTGGGTACTGGACCCTGCTGCTGTCTCAGTTTTTGTGGTCCTGGAGAGTTGGCCAAGGAGCATCTCCTTTGTGCCAGACATGTCCAACCCCACTGCAGCATTCTTCCCATCCCCACACACCCCAGCCCAGGCTGCAGTGCAGGTGGGCAGGACCCTGCAGGGCTGCAGAGCAGAGCTGGGCTGAATTCAAGTCATGTTTTCTGCCCTCCTGACCCCCAAGGCCCCAAATAACTCCAGATTCAGAGACAGTCTGTTCAGCTGGGGTATTTCTGGCACACTCATTGCCCTGGTATCCAGGCACCAGCCTAAAATAGCTGCTCTCTGAGATAGGCTAAGTCAGGGCTGGTAGCAAATCTACAGTCAGCTCCTACAGGGGTTGGAAAGCAGCTGTGTGCTTGGGTCATGGTGCTGGGTTCATGGTACTGGGCTCACTCTGATAGGCTCATTGTGATGGGCTCACTGTGCTGGGCTCACTGTGCTGGGCTCACTGTGCTGGGCTCACTGTGACATGCTCATTGTGCTGAGGTCACTGTGCTGGGCTCTCTGTGATGGGCTTTCATTAGTGGCTGCTCCAGCCCTGTCACAGTAGGGCTACACTGTCAGGCTGTAAGGATGTCAGTCTGTCAGGCTGTAAGGATGGGGATGTGGTTCCTGTCACAGCCTTCCTTGCTCCCTGCCCCAAAGGCGTCTCCAGTGTCTTCCTCTCCCTGCCCCATCTCCTGTGAGCTGCAGGGGTCAGAGCAGGCAGATGATTGTCACTGCTTTAATTGGATGAATTAGACCCTTCCTGAAACCAGAAACGAGGCCCCAGGAGGCAGGCCCCTGCCTGGGGCTGGGCAGCACCCCAAGAAGCACCCTGGCAACACCCTAAGGTGCTTCCAGGCACCCCCAGATTGCAAATGGGGCAGAGCTGGCAGCAAACATCCTCACCACCAGGACCCTGGACCATGTGTGTGATCCTTGGTGCTTGGTGCCAGCTGCTGATTCCAGGTGTGGCTTTGTGCCACATGAACAGGGGACAGGAGAGCCTGCTACAAATCAATCCCAGCAGGACCAGCAGCCCTGGCACAACTGCCCAGACAGCCCTGGCACTGGCCTGACCTGGCCATTCACCCTTCCACCGCTGACTCCCCACCACTCTTGGGGCTCCCCTTCCCCAGTTGCTGGTCCTTCCCCAGTGCCACCCTTGTCCCCAGTCACCTGGCATTCTGCCCACAAAGCCTGTTCCTGGCAGCCCATAGCTCCACATCCCAGCCCTGAAACAGCTCTGCCATACACCAGGCTTTGTGTGCAGAGGGCACAGCTCAGAAGCCCAAGGTTCTGCTGATCCAGCAGCTGGCACTGGCTGCTCTCCATGCAGCAGCCACAGACCTTTCTTCTTGGGTTCCAAAGGCAAAGGTACAGAGCAGACCCTGCAGCCTTGGGACTGATGGCAGGATTTAGCTGGCAAGGACTGGGTGGATGAGCTGCCCCCTAGGCAGGTTCTGTCATACAGGGCCGGGGCTGCCCAGGCTGTCACTGAGTGATGTTCATCTTGCCACACCTCTCAGGATGGCAGCAGGAAGCTCCCACAGCTTTCAGGAGCTCTCAGGTTGGCATTCATCAAGGCACTGCTATTCAACCTCCAGGTAGCTCTTCAACACCAAAGATGAAGGCACAGGGTGGACCCTCAGCCAGTTTGCAGGTGACACCAAACTGGGAGGAGTGGCTGGCACCTGCCAGGCTGTGCTGGCATTTGGTGAGACCTGCAGAGTTGGGCAGAGGAACCTCAGGAGGTTCAACAAGGGCAAGGGCAGGGTCCTGCACCTGGGGAGGAACAACCTTCTGCCTCCTGCACCATCAGTGAGGGGTGACCTANTGAGCAAGAAGGGCAATGGGGTCCTGGGGGGCATGAAGGAGAGCGTGGCCAGCAGGTCTAGGGAGGTGCTTCTCTCCTTTACTCTGCCCTAGTGAGGCCACATCTGGAGTGTTGTCTCCAGTTCTGGGCTCCCCAGTTCAAGAGAGACAGGGAACTGCTGGAGAGTGCAGTGGAGGCTGCAGGATGAGGGACTGGAGCAGCTCTCAGGAGGAAAGGCAGAGAGCCCTGGGGCTGAGAGCCTGGAGAAGAGCAGCCTGAGAGGAGATCTCCATGAGCAGAGCAGGGTGGAGCCCACGAGGCTGGGGCTGGGCTCTCCTCAGTGGTGCCCAGTGGCAGGACAAGGGGCAGTGGCACAGACTGGAAACCAGGAGGAAAAACTTGAACTTAAGGAATTTTCTTTTTCACTTTGAGGGTGCTGGAGCCCTGCAGCAGGCTGCTCTGAGAAGTTGTGGAGTCTCCTTGTGTGGAGGCAGTCAACAGCTACCTGAAAGTGATCCTGGGCAACCCAATGAAGGCAAATCTGCTTTGGGGTGTGTGTGGACTCAGGCTGTGGAGGTCCCTTCCAACCCTTACCATTCTGTGACTCTTTGGGGAGAGCCTGGCCCAGGCTGCCCAGAGAGGAGGGAGTTGTCCCATCCCTGGCACCATTGCAGGTCAGGTAGGTAGGGGCTGTGAGCAGCCTGCTGTGGTTGGGGATGTCCCTGCTGGCTGCAGGGGTTGGGCTGAGTGAGCTTTAAAGGTCATAGAATCACAGAATCATAGACTCATAGAATGGGAAAGTTGGAAGTGACCTCAAAGCTCATCCAGTTCCAACCCCCTGCCATAGGCAGGGACACCTCCCACTAG
>WBNM01011370.1:0-15293 GCA_013399055.1 Ramphastos sulfuratus | reverse complement strand
GGGTCGGGGGGGGAGTAGGGGTCCTGAGTGCCCCCCCCCACCCCGCTCTCCTCCTCGGCCGGGCACTCTGGGGTGGGGGTGGGGGTTGGGGCAGAGCGGCTCGGCTCAGGATCCCCCGGACCTGCAACACAGAAGTGGGCTGTGTTTAGTGTGGGGCAGTGACACGGGGGGGGACACATGGAGGGACACTGAGCTGGTAAGAGCCAGCACTAGGGTGGGGGTNCACACATACTGAGTGTCACCAGGGGGTTTGAGTGTCCCTTCCCCCAGTGCTGAGTGTCATCAGTGGTTGAAGGAACCAGTGTGGGTCCCCAGTGCTTTGTGGGTGCTGTGGGTTGGGTGGCCCTATGGAGCCACCCTATGCAGGGTGACATGTGCCATGGGGATGGGGCAACACATCCCACTCACCTGCCACAAGGATGAGGGACATCCAGCAGGTGCTGTCCCCCCACCCAGCCTGCAGGGACACAGGTGCCACCAGCCTGCAATGGGGCTGAGCTGACATCTGCCACCCCATGTGCCACCAGCCCAGGGCTCACCCTCTACCCCCAGCCCCCCAGGGTGAGCCCTGCTGTCACCTGCTGCCCCTCCAGCCTGAGTGCCACAAGTTTGGGGTTCACCTGCCTGAGCTGGGGAAGGGAGGGGACCAGGACAGGAGACAATCCCTGCCTTCAAGGGAGGGCCTGGCACCCATGGGTGCCATGCCCTTGGGGTCCCATGGCTGGGGCACACAGCCATGACATTTGGGGGTGGAGAGGGTTTGGGGAGGGGCGAGGGCAACATACTCCACTTGGGGGACTGCAGAGGTGCTTTGGAATGAGGGGACACATTTTGGGGTGCAGATCTGGCCCCCATGGACCCCACACCAGAGCTGGCATCTGGGGTGGGGGGCACATGACTCCCAGGTCCTGCACTGGAGTGGGGTGTTGGCCTGGTACTGGACTATACTGGCCTGATACTGGGGTACACTGGCCTGCTGTTTGGGATCCCCAGGTCCCAAAGCTGGAAGATGCTGATGGGGGGCAGAGGAGGGGCTGTGGGCATGAGAGATCCCTGCCAGCCCTGGCGGGTACATTCATCGTGGTGCCGGGAGTGCCACCAGCCCCAGGGTGGGGGCCAGAGGGGGCCCCTACATTCGTGGAGGTGTGGTGAGGGTCGGGGGGGGAGTAGGGGTCCTGAGTGCCCCCCCCCACCCCGCTCTCCTCCTCGGCCGGGCACTCTGGGGTGGGGGTGGGGGTTGGGGCAGAGCGGCTCGGCTCAGGATCCCCCGGACCTGCAACACAGAAGTGGGCTGTGTTTAGTGTGGGGCAGTGACACGGGGGGGGACACATGGAGGGACACTGAGCTGGTAAGAGCCAGCACTAGGGTGGGGGTGGGGGCTGCTGCCAAGCCCCTCCCTCCACCCGCCGTCTCTTTTCAGCTGTGGGGGGCACAGAGATGGAGACAGCACGGCCGGACACACAGCACACGGACAGACGGGCCCGGGGGGCTCCCACGCCGTCAGGCTGCCGGACGGTGACGGTGGTGACGGTGACAGTGACGGTGACGAGGAGACGATGGGGGGGACACGGTTACACTCCCTGCTGCGCCGGATCGTACCTTCCTCGGCGGATGTTCCTTGGGGGGCGGCACCCCCTCCCCCAACCCCCACCCAGGGACACCCCCGTCCCCGCCGCCGTGGCACACACCTGCAGTCCACGTAGCGGTTTTGGTGGTAGAAGGTGGTGGTGGCGATCTCGCCGCTGAGCTCGCCCAGCCGCGGCGCCCCCGAGATGTTGGCGCAGAGGAGGAAGCCGCAGAGGACGTCCCTGCAAGGCGCCGCTGGCATCAGCGGGGCAGGCANGGGGGGGGAGTAGGGGTCCTGAGTGCCCCCCCCCACCCCGCTCTCCTCCTCGGCCGGGCACTCTGGGGTGGGGGTGGGGGTTGGGGCAGAGCGGCTCGGCTCAGGATCCCCCGGACCTGCAACACAGAAGTGGGCTGTGTTTAGTGTGGGGCAGTGACACGGGGGGGGACACATGGAGGGACACTGAGCTGGTAAGAGCCAGCACTAGGGTGGGGGTGGGGGCTGCTGCCAAGCCCCTCCCTCCACCCGCCGTCTCTTTTCAGCTGTGGGGGGCACAGAGATGGAGACAGCACGGCCGGACACACAGCACACGGACAGACGGGCCCGGGGGGCTCCCACGCCGTCAGGCTGCCGGACGGTGACGGTGGTGACGGTGACAGTGACGGTGACGAGGAGACGATGGGGGGGACACGGTTACACTCCCTGCTGCGCCGGATCGTACCTTCCTCGGCGGATGTTCCTTGGGGGGCGGCGGGGGGAGAGGAGAGCAGGGTTAGTGTCACCTCCCTGTTCCCAAGGACTCCCTCGGTGTGTGTCCCTACCCCCAATGTCCCTGCCCCACCGGCGGTCCCCGTGCCAGCCAGGAGCACACACACGGGGGCCACCAACACAGCCCCCCGTGCGTGGGGAGAGATACAGCCAGGACTGAGCAAGGGTCAGGGTGACAGTGACACCCACCCCCCCACACCCAGTGCTACCGGAAGGCAGGGGACCAGGCAGGGGCTGAGACGAGAGAACAGGCAGCAACATGGGGACCAGGCAGGGACACGGAGACCAGGCAGGGACAATGGGACCAGGCAGGGACTCGGGGACCAGGCAGAGACAAGGCGACCAGGCAGGGACGTGGGGACCCAGCATCCCCAGACCCCAAGAGACCACACTGCAGAAGATGCCCAGCTGGGGGGGGACTGGGGGTGTCCCCACCCAGGGGTGCCCAGGGTGTCCCCAAGAGGGCAGGGGCCTGGCGGTGCCCGTGCAGTGGAGGGGTGTGGCTGGTGACGGTGGCAGCGGCGGAAGGGGACGAGCCATGCGGCGGCTGCTTACTTAAATCCCCAGCCTGTCCCCCCTAGGACGATGGCGGCCACCAGCACGGCCCCCGCGATGGAGCCGATAATGATATTGGTGCCACTGGGACCTGTGACAGAGGGGACAGGGAGGAGGGGACGAGGACACACGTCAGTGGCGGGGGACATAGGGACGCGACCCCAGGGCAGCCCCAGCGCTGTGGGGACCTGAGGTGAGGGATAAGACCCAGCTGTGCCCAGCTGAGTCATGGCACCGGGGTTGGGGGATGGTGCCAGCGGACTCTCTGGGGTGGCCGGGGAAAAAGCAGGACATCCCAGCCCGCGGGGACCGGGGGCGGCGGGGACACGGGGACCCGGCTGGGCGCACGGACCCTTGTATCGCTCGGTCTCCCCCGTCGGCTTCGGCTCGGGGATGGGGTCGTAGACGCTGCAGTCCTTCCCCGTCCACTCGCTGCGGCAGATGCACTTCCCCTCGTTGCTGCACACCTGCGAGCGGACGGCGTCACCCCCCCACTGCCACCACCCCCCACCCCCGGGTCCCGTTGGTGCCGTGCTCGCAGTGTCTCTCACCCCGTGGTCGAAGCAGATTTTCCCGTCCCAGCTGCCGGGGCAGGAGCTGAAGTTAAAGGCCGTGGCTGGAAGGCATTTGCGGTCGAGACACAGCATGCCGGGCCCGCAGGGGGTCCCGTCCTCCACATAGCTCAGGTCCGAGCCGTCCACCAGCTGCACGTGGCCTCCCCTGTGCCAGGACGGTGAGAACAGATGGCACTGGTACACCCCCTCCCCCAACCCCCACCCAGGGACACCCCCGTCCCCGCCGCCGTGGCACACACCTGCAGTCCACGTAGCGGTTTTGGTGGTAGAAGGTGGTGGTGGCGATCTCGCCGCTGAGCTCGCCCAGCCGCGGCGCCCCCGAGATGTTGGCGCAGAGGAGGAAGCCGCAGAGGACGTCCCTGCAAGGCGCCGCTGGCATCAGCGGGGCAGGCAGGTGGCACCCAGGGCAGGGGACAGGGGACGGGGCTCACTCACTGCTTGTTGCACTGCAGCCAGCCCAGACCCTCACGCCCGCAGTTGCCCCTCTCGGTCCCCTCCACATTGAGCTTCTCGTAGCAGAAGCGCTCGGCCGAGCCTGGCAGGAACCGGTGTCACCTGCTGGTCACCTGCGGGCCTCCCTCGGCTGGCAAAGCCCCTCGGGGCCCCGCACTCACCACGGCCCCGCACTCACCACGGCCCCACAGCGCATTGCACTGTCGATCTCTGGTCTTGCAGCGGCCACCGTAGCATCGTCCCTGGGGAGCAGGGCAGGGATCACAGAGCTGGCCAGGGGCTCGGACCCGCCCGAGTCTGCCCATCGAGGTGCTGCAAGGACGTGGCCAATCGCCCAAGCACAGGGATGCTGGAGCCCACAGGGACATGCTGGAGCACGAGGGGTGTCCCCAACACCACGGGATGTATCAGGGCCCCACGGGATGTTCCTGGACTTATAGGATGTGTCTGAATCCATGGGGGACACTCTTGAGCCCCACAGGATGTGCCCAAGCTCCAGGTAATGTGTCTGAGTCCTATAGGATGTGTCTGGGCCCACTGGGAGATGCTGGAGCCCACAGTGAAGTGCCTGAGCCCCATGGGATGTGCTTGGCCCTGAGCTCCATGGCAATGTGCCTGAGCCCCCCGGGGTGTGCCTGACCCTACAGGGACATGCCTGAGCTCCATGGCAATGTGCCTGAGCCCCCCGGGGTGTGCCTGACCCTACAGGGACATGCCTGAGCTCCACGAGGATATCTGAGCCCCATAGGATGTGTCTGGACCCACAAGGACATGCTGGACCCCACGGGGATGTGCCCAAGCCTGTGGGACATTCTGCAGCCCACGGGGTGTGCCCAAGCCCCTGGGACATTCTGCAGCCCACGGGGTGTGCCCAAGCCTGTGAGACACTCTGCAGCCCACGGGGTGTGCCCAAGCCCATGGGACACTCTGCAGCCCACGGGGTGTGCCCAAGCCCGTGGGACACTCTGCAGCCCACAGGGTGTGCCCAGGCCCCATGGCCATGTCCCATCATGCCAGGCTGCACTCACCTGCTCATTTTCACAGAAGTAGCCATCCAGCTTGTGGAGGTTGGGGGGACACTGTGGGGGCAGGAAGAGGACAGGTGATGCTCCATTGCCCCAAATTGCCTCCCACTGGGTCCCCCCCAGCCCGGCTCACCTGGCTGGAGTCGCCGGTGCAGCTCTCGGGGATGTCACACTCGTTCACCGCCTCCCGGCAGGACACACCTCGGGGCTCATACTGCACCAGCAGGGGAAGCCACCAGGTCAGGAGCCGCAGCACAGGAACTCTGGTGGTTCACCGCATGCGACCCCCAGCCCCTCACCTTGCAGCCCTTGCAGCAGAGCCCATCGCTGCACATGGCATCGTGGGTCAGCGTGCACTTCTTGCAGCAGTTGCCCCCACTCTTGGCACACTCCTGCGGGGACAACAGCCAGCATGGCACTGTCAGCCACCTGGCAATGCCAACACAGGGACAACACCCAGCATGGCACTGTCAGCCACCTGGTAATGCCAACACAGGGACAGCAGCCAGCATGGCACTGTCAGCCACCTGGCAATGCCACCAGGGGGACAACAGCCATCATGGCACTGTCAGCCACCTGGCAATGCCAACACGGGGACAACAGCCATCATGGCACTGTCAGCCACCTGGCAATGCCACCACGGGGACAGCAGCCAGCATGGCACTGTCAGCCACCCTGCAGTGCCCTGTCCCTGCGCACCGCCAGCGAGCCGCAGTCGCACTCCTCTCCAGCCTCCACGAAGCCATTGCCACACTCCGGAGGGTCCAGGAGCTGCCAAGACAGAGATGGAGGTGAGGGATGGAAGAGCTTCTGGGGGGATCTCTAAGCTGGGTGCTGCCACAAGTGACCCCCAAGCATTTCATGTCCCCAGGGGACAGCAGGACCCCCAAACTTTGCTTTCTCCCAGGTTCCAGCTGTGTCCGCACTGGGGACAGTAAGGTTAATTACCTTGGATGTGGCAGGGCCTGGGGGAGGAGTCCCGGGGGGGGCCTTGGGAGCCTCCCCTGGGGCATGGTTCCCTCCCTGGACAGCCAGCCGGGGCTGGGGGAGGGCCTGGGGGGGTCCATTACCTTCAGGGGCTTGTTGAAGAGGCAGCTGCCGCCACCGTCCTGCAGGAACTGGTTGTACTCATCGATGCTGCAGCGAGAGAACTTCCGCGGCAGGTAGTACCTGCGGGGTGGGGTCACTGTCACCCCCTGTGCCACCCAGTTGCTACCACCTGGCGCGACTGGCCACTCCCTGACCAGGCATGGTGACATGGGGCGTAGGGGGGACTGTGGCAGTGCCACCCCGAGAGGGTACCCACCCTGTGTCCTCCATGATACAGCCCAGCCAGGCATCCGGACAGCGACAGTCCCCTGGGAGGAGAGGAGACAGGCTGGGGGTGCCCGCTGTCTTGCCACCTGCTTGGTGGCACCGCGGTGTCCCCGCATTGTCCCTGTCCCTCTCCCGGGGGGTGGCAGGTACCTGCAGCCGCCCGGTGCTTGTTCCACATCATGCCCACGTTCTGCCCCAGCGTCTGTGCCAGCGTCACCGCCATGGCTGCCACATTGCCATACTGCATGGGAGGGACAGGGGCTCACCAGAGGGACCCCCCCAGCCCCAGCCCGCTCTCACGGTGGGAGTCTCACTGCACCCACCTCGTTGACACCCCCGGCACGGGTGGGCGAGCAGATACCCCCCACGAAGGCGGTGCCGCTGCGGCTGCTCTGAAACGTCCGACCCCTGCGAGGAAGAGGGTGGTGGGGATGGGGGTGGTGGCTACAGGCCCCCGGGAGGGGACGCGGCCGCGGCGCTCACGAGAAGAGGTGGACGGTGTCGCTGTGCTCCGCCGCGCCCTCCCGACGGTACTTCACGAACTCGTTCAGCGTCTCCAGGGAGTCTTGCCCCATCCGGATCCGGTCCTCCAAGGCCCAGGTCTCCATGGCCACCAGCACGATGCGGGTGTTGAGCTGCTCCTTGTAGATCTGCGAGGGGGAAGGGACAGCACTGGCGATGGAATCCCTCCTAGGGGCAAACCCTCCCCGGGGCAAACCCACCAGGCACCAGAGATGAACCCCCCCGGGAACGAATCCTGCAGGACCTGGGCCCGACACCCTCCAGGGACAATCCTCCCAGGGGCAAACCACCAGTGGGACAAACCCAGCAGCTGCTGCCAGCCAAACCCCCTGCCAGCCAAATCCATAAGCTGCCAGGGAAAAGGCCCTGTAGAACAACCCTCCTGGAGACAACTCCCCAAGGGACCAACTCAGCAGGTGCTCAACACTCTGGGCAGAGACCAACTCCCATGGGACAAACCCACCGTGGGTAAACCCAGCAGGTGCCAAGGGCAAACCCACCAGCTGCTGTTGTCCCTTCTCAAGGACAAAACATCAGTGGGACAAAACTCTGGAGGATAATCCTCCAGAGGGGCAAACCCTCCAGGTGATGGGGACAAGCCCACTGGAGACCAACCCTCTGGGAACAAACTCCTGCCAGAAGACAAACCCACTGGGGACAAATCCACCAGGGATAAACCCACCAGGCACTGGGGGCAATGCCCTGTGTCCAGGGATGTACATCGGGGACAAACCTGGTGAAGCCCCCAGAGACAAACCCATCAAGTGCCAGGGACAAACCCCGCCCAGGGACCAACCCCCTCAGGGACCAACCCCACCAGGGACATATCCTCAGCAGGGACAACCCCTGGGCACAGGGCCAAAGCCTCTCACCATGTCAGCCAGGTTGACCACAGATTTGGCAAAGTTGCTGGTGAGAACCACAGACTTGCGGAGCTGCAGGAACTGAGGAGACACCAGGGGCCAGGTTGGGCTGGGGGGGAGTTACCCCAAGACCCCAGCCCACCGGCCCTGGGACCCCCCCAGGTTACCAGCTGATGGTCGTTCACCACGGCCAGCTCGATGTACTTGGTCTCGCTGTGCACCGTGTGCTGGGCTCGGCGAACCTGCGGCAGGAGCCCAGCCTGAGCCCATGGCCCCAGCCCACCCGAGACATGGCTGCACCCCTGTGGTAGCTGCCCCCGAGGGATGTTTGGCATGCATGGAGTGGAAAAGCTGACTGGGTGGGATTGGGGATGGTTCCCCTGGGCCTGAGGGGTCCCCAGGGCATCCCTGAGCCTGTGCAAGAGCAACACCCTGCAAACAGGACCCTGGCACCCTGCAAACAGGACTCTGGCATCCTGCAAACAGGACTCCAGCACCCTGCAAACAGGACTCCAGCACCCTGCAAACAGGGCCCTGGCATCCTGCAGACGCGGCCCCAGCACCTTGCAGACAAGGTCCCCGCACCCTGCAGACGTGGCCCCAGCACCCTGCAGACGTGGCCCCCGCACCCCGCAGACGTGGCCCCAGCACCCTTCAGACGAGCCTGGCTGCCCCCATGCCAGAGCATCCGTGGCCACCCTGGTGAAGCTGAGCTGGCAGCTGGAGGCCAACCCATGTGCAGAAGTCCTTGTCCCCTGCCTGCACCCTCTGTCCCCCACCTCGTGTCCCCCCGAACCTGCCGCCGCCGCCGCAGCTTTGGTAACCCGCCCGCGAGGTCTTGGCTCAGCGCAGGGAAGAGGCAGCCTGGAGGGAAGGGACAGAGCTGGGAAAGCGCACGGTACGGGGCCACCGGGGCCGTCGCCGCTACCGTCAGTGCTCGGGTGGGGGCTGGTCCCCCGCGAAGGCTCACCCGGCTGGGTGCAGCTGGGGACACGCTGCACGATGTGCGGTCGAAGGCCCTGCCACGGGGATAGGGGTGTCAGTGTGGACGTGACAGCGTGGAGCGGGGACGGCCACGTCCCCGTGCCCCCCAGGCTGTCTGCGAGCCACAGCCAGACGGAGGCTGCTGCAGGGGGCAGGAGCGCAGCGGGCGCCGGTGCCATCGCTCACCTGCCTGTGCTCTGCGCCCACCCGGGGCTCGATCAGGTAGGTGGCTCGGCCGTCCGAGAAGACTCCCCTGCAGAGAGAGATGAGGTGACAAGGTACAGGGGGTGCAGCCCCCCGGCCCCTTCCAGCCCCCACGCCGGGTACTCACCGTAGGCCCTGGCAGCTGGAGAGAGCCACGAAGGAGCGCGGCTGCCCCCGGATCCGGCCCTGGTAGTAGCAGTGCTCCCCTGCGCCCTGCCAGAGCAGGGAGGGGCAGCTAAGCCTGCCGGGCCTGGACCCTGAGGCCCATCCTGCCCGGTGCTGAGCAGGCAGCTGCCCCATTGCTGGCATCTCTACCATGCTGGTATCTCTACCATGCTGGCGGCTCTGCGGTTCACCAGTCACGGAGGTTTGCTGCCCGTCACCCCTGGGGTGCACTTGGTGCCCATGGCACCCAAGCGGCCACCAATCACAAGCTGGCAGTGTGGAGGCAGCATGTGCCAACGTGCTTTGGGGATCACCAGTCACGCCAGCACTCACAGAAGGGAGATGTTGCCCTCTGCACCCACCCTGATGCATGGGCTGGGCACCCCAGGGGTGGGAGGGTACCCTAAGGCCACCCAGCTGGAGATGCTGAGCTGCACTCCTCAACTTCCCCTGGGTTTAGCAATCTGCCAGCATGACTCCAGAGCTGGCATGGCATGGTACTGCACAATGTAGCACAGCGTGGCACGGCATGGCACAGGGTGATACATTGTGGCGCCACATGGCACAGCATGGCACAGCACTTACCGTGCTGTGACTGCTGTTGCTGCCCGTGCCAACGTGCCGCTCCTCGTAGCGGGATGCAAGGAGGTGGCTGCCAGGAGCAGGCAGGGGGCGAGAGGCCACAGAGGAGGAACGAGAAAGAAGAGGAGGAGGAGGAGAGAGAGGCAGCGTCCTCATCATGAACTCTCATCGTGCACCCACCCACCACCCATGTACATCTCATCACCCTGGCGTGGGACCCCCTCAGCTTGTCAGGGTGCCCCTCTCCCCTCCCCCCCACGCCCTCCAGCTCAGCCCCCACTGCCAGAGATGAGACTGCACAACCCATTTGCTGTCCACTAGGACCCACAGCTTCTCCACTCCATCTCTGCAGCCAGGGGGAGTGGCAGTTCCACAGTAAGTGTCCCCAGCCCCTGAGGAGGCTGCCAACCCCACAGCAGTTGCCCCCAGCCCCATGGCAGTTCCCTACAGGCACACAGAAGTTGCCCCCAGCCCCACGGTAGTTTCTGCAGGCACACAGCAGTTGCCCTCAGCCCCATGGTAGTTTCTGCAGGCACACAGCAGTTGCCCCCAGCCCCATGGCAGATCCTGTGGGCACACAGCAGTTGCCCCCAGCCCCATGGCAGTTTCTGCAGGCACACAGCAGTTGCCCCCAGCCCCACGGTAGGTTGCCAGCTCCCCGCCGCGCCCCCCAGGCGCTCACTGGTTCAGCCGGAGGTCGAGGGTGAAGGCGGAGCCGAAGGCGTGCACCACGAAGCTCACCCGTGCCAGATGCAGCCCCTGCGAGAGAGCCGGAGCCGGCAGCCCCTCGCCGCCGACCCCCAGGGGAGGATGAGAATTAAAGTTCTACTAAACAACCTTTCAGGCCAAAGGTGCACCCCCAAGGGTGCCCTTCTATTTATAACCCCAACAAACTCAGTGTAAAGCCAGGCCTGAGTCCTGCCCCCACGTCCTCACTGCTGCAGCACCGGGAGGGCACCTGCAACACATCACCTGCATCCCATCACCTGCACCCCATCACCTGCACCCCATCACCTGCACCCCATCACCTGCACCCCATCACCTGCACCCCATCACCTGCACCCCATCACCTGCACCCCATCACCTGCACCCCATCACCTGCACCCCATCACCTGCACCCCATCACCTGCACCCCATCACCTGCACCCCATCACCTGCACCCCATCACCTGCACCCCATCACCTGCACCCCATCACCTGCACCCCATCACCTGCACCCCATCACCTGCACCCCATCACCTGCACCCCATCACCTGCACCCCATCACCTGCACCCCATCACCTGCACCCCATCACCTGCATCCCATCACCTGCACCCCATCACCTGCACCTCATCAACCTGCATCCCATCACCTGCACTCCATCACCTGCACCCCATCATCTGCACTCCATCACCTGCACCCCATCACCTGTGCTCCATCACCTGTACCCCATCACCTGCACCTCATCAACCTGCATCCCATCACCTGCACTCCATCACCTGCACCCCATCATCTGCACTCCATCACCTGCACCCCATCACCTGTGCTCCATCACCTGTACCCCATAAACCTGTACCCCATCATCTGCACCCCATCATCTGCACCCCACCAACCACATCCCACCACCTGCATCCCACCAACCACATCCCACCAACCACATCCCATCACCTGCACCCCATCACCTGCATCCCATCACCTGCACCCCATCATCTGCACCCCATCACCTGCATCCCATCACCTGCACCCCATCACCTGCACCCCATCACCTGCATCCCACCAACCACATCCGACCACCTGCATCCCATCAACCACATCCCATCAACCTGCATCCCATCACCTGCATCCCATCAGCCACATCCCATCAGCCACATCTCATCACCTGCATCCCATCAACCACATTGCATCACCTGCATCCCATCATCTGCATCACATCAGCCACATCTCATCAACCACATCCCATCACCTGCATCCCAGCAGCCTCCTGCTCAGGAGCTTCGTTTGGCTGAGGGCTGCTGGAGCATCTCCCCCACTCCCCTTGGGTCCAGCTTGGCCACGGCAGAGCTGCTCTGGCTGCCTCCCATCCTGTGGTGCCTGCTGCTGCTGACCTAATTCCTGCCGGCAGGAGCCATGCTCTGTGGCTCCCGCCTGAGACCTGATCAACTCACAGTGCAGGTGAGGGTCTGTCACCAGCAGCATGCCCTTGGTGAGGGTCTGTCAACAGCAGCACAGCCCTTGGTGAGGGTCTGTCACCAGCAGCATAGCCCTTGGTGAGGGTCTGTCACCAGCAGCGTGCCCCTTGGTGAGGATCTGTCACCAGCAGCCTGCCCCTTGGTGAGGATCTGTCACCAGCAGCATGCCCCTTGGTGAGGATCTATCACCAGCAGCATGCCCCTTGGTGAGGATCTGTCACCAGCAGCGTGCCCCTTGGTGAGGATGTGTCACCAGCAGCACAGCCCTTGGTGAGTGTCTGTCACCAGCAGCACAGCCCTTGGTGAGGATCTGTCACCAGCAGCGTGCCCCTTGGTGAGGATCTGTCACCAGCAGCACAGCCCTTGGTGAGGGTCTGTCACCAGCAGTGTGCCCCTTGGTGAGGCTCTGTCACCAGCAGCATGCCCCTTGGTGAGGATCTGTCACCAGCAGCACAGCCCTTGGTGAGGCTCTGTCACCAGTAGCACAGCCCTTGGTGAGGGTCTGTCACCAGCAGCACAGCCCTTGGCAAGGGTCTGTCACCAGCAGCGTGCCCCTTGGTGAGGCTCTGTCACCAGCAGCACAGCCCTTGGTGAGGGTCTGTCACCAGCTGCAGAGCCCTTGGTGAGGGTCTGTCACCAGCAGAATGCTCTTTGGGAGCCCAGCAGCTCCACACCAGGGCAGATCACAGCCAGGGGCAGTCAACTCCTCCTCGGGGTGCCCCAGCCCTATGCTGAGACCCCAGGTGCAGCGCAGAGTGGCAATGTGAGGACAAGGACCCATTCGCCACTGTGCAGCCCCCCTCGGAGGGGACACTCCCAGACATGACCCTGGGCACCAGGTCGGGCAGCAGAGCTGGGAGAGGCTGGCTGGGACCCTGCCAGTGCCACCACCAAATCCCTTGGGATCCGCAGCGGCTGCATCACCCCGCGACGCCCTGGCTTAGCACCTCCCCAGCACCCCGTCAGTGCCGGCGGCAGCCTGGCACCCCTGGCACACCCGGCAGCTCCCGGCAGCTCCCGGCGGTTTCACTCAGCGCCGGATTTCGATCATCCTTGCAACAGCCACCGCTCGTTATTGCTCCTGGAGAGCCGGAGGGGATCGATGCGCCTCGGCCTCCGCAGCCTCCACCGCCCGGCTCAGCGCACCGACCCTTCAGCTCTGGGTGCCAGCTCCGTGCCCGCTCCTTTAACGCCAGCGAAGCAGGCACCGGCCGTGCGGTGAAGGTCGGTGGCCAGTGCTGATGCAGCGCGGGGGCGGCTGGGGAACGGCTCCATGTGGGGCTGTTCCCACGGGGCCAGGGTTGCCCTCCGTGGCACTGAGCCGTGAGCCCATCCGTTCCGCAGCAGCTCTGCCAGCCCCCACCCTGCCCACTCCCACCCTGCCCGCTCCCATTCCATCTCTCACCGCCCACACGCACCTCGCCAGCACCCAGATCTAATGGGATCTTGTGGCACACAGCAGTGCCCCGCTGGGGACGGGTGACGGCAGCGCAGGGTCCCCAGGGGGATGAAGGCCCCAGTTTGGGATGCTGGTGGCCACACACACACACTGGGGTGCGGACGAGTTGGCACAGGCAGCTCCCTGGGGATGTGCCAACCCACCTAGGGACCCCAGAAATAGAGGACAGAGGGGTTGTGCTTCACTTACAGAGCCTCTTCCTCCTCCTCCTCCTCCAGGATCATTCCTGACCCTGGTGTCCAGTTGATGCTTTTGAACCTCTCCTCCCGAGCTCTGCCCCACCAGCCTGCTGGGGTGGGTGATCTGGGACACCACCTGCCCGTCCTGCCATCCGGCCCGGGGCAGCCTCCGCTGCAGCCAGCTGGCCTGCGCCGCGGGACCTGCGGGCAAGGGACCTGCTGCTGGTGGCCCAGGGGTGGCTCAGAGATAGGGGACTGGAGACACGGAGGGGTGGGCACATGGAGGGCTGTAGATGAGGAGGGACACAGAAAGCTGGGCACATGGGGGCTAAGATGTGAGGGGCTGGAGAGGATGAGGAGGGCTGAAGACAAAGGAAGGTTGAGGACACAGGGGACTGGGGTCAAACAGGGATGGGAATGGGGACTTGCTCTGGGGGTGACTCAGGTGCGGCACTGAAAGCCCAAGGGGACACCTCTGTCCTGGATAGGATGCCCACAGGGCATGGAATGTGGGTATGGGGACATGTCTGAGGGTGGCTGGGAGATGTGGGAGGGACACCCAAACCGGTGGTGTGTCCAGGAGGGTACACCCAGGGAGCACAGGCTTGGGGGTTAGTCCATGGTAGTCCAGTAAGGGGACACACAGGAGAGGAAACTTGAAGGGCCTCAGACACAGTGGTGTGTCCTGGAGGGCACACTCAGGGGACACAGTGGGTGGTGGGAGTGGAGTGGGCTGGTAAAGTGACGTGTCCCTGGTGGGTCACCCAAGGGATGTGGAGGGACCCAGGAACGTCTTGGCACCTGGAGAGGGTCTGGGCACAGCAGCACAGCCTGAAAGGGGTGTCCAGGGGACAAAGGGAGCTGGGATGGGGACAACTTGTGAGAGGATGTTCAGAGGTTGCAGGGGCTGGTGTGGGGACACATCCCCGTGGGAGATGGTGAGCTAGTACGGGGACACCTCTGGGAGGAGACACGGAGGGGACACAGAGGGTTGGTAGGGGAACACCCCCTGAGGGGCCATGGAGAGCCTCTACGAGGACACCCGTTCAGAGGGGACACCCGTTCAGAGGGGACACCCAGGGGACAGGAGAGCTGCTACGGGGGACACTTCTAGAAGGACCATGAAGGGGCCACGATGGGGACACCTCCACAGGGGACATCCAGGGGACACCAGAGGGCTTCTATGGGGACACACGGCACGAGGACACGGAGGGCCGCAATGGGGACATCTTCTGGGGGTGGTCCCCTGGGGACAGGGCGCNGCGGAGCGGGGGGTGCGGGGAGCGGCGCTGCGGGGGCCGGAGCGATGCCGGGAGCGGGGCGATGCGGAGCGATGCGGGGCGATGCGGGGCCCGGGCCCGGGACCTACCTGCCCGCGGGGTGAGCGAGAGCAGCGCGGCCAGCAGCCAGCCCCGCAGCGGGCTCATGGCTCCCTCATAATCCGAGCGCGGCCGCGCCGGGCCCGTGCAGCCGGGGACCGTCCTGACCGTCCTGACCGTCCTGACCGTCCCTCCGGTCCCTCTGGTCCCTCCGCCCCGGGCCGGGCAGGGCAGGGAGAGGCCGCCGGGCCCCGGGAGCACCGCCCCCCCTGNGGACAGGAGAGCTGCTACGGGGGACACTTCTAGAAGGACCATGAAGGGGCCACGATGGGGACACCTCCACAGGGGACATCCAGGGGACACCAGAGGGCTTCTATGGGGACACACGGCACGAGGACACGGAGGGCCGCAATGGGGACATCTTCTGGGGGTGGTCCCCTGGGGACAGGGCGCTAGATACGGGGATACCCCCGGGGGGGGGGGGACATGAGGGGCTGCTATGGGGACATCTCCCGAAGGGGACACCCAGGGGACACGGCGGGAACCGCTATGGGGACACCTCCGGAGAAGGCAGGGAGGGCTGCCATGGGG
>WBNM01011367.1:89609-106168 GCA_013399055.1 Ramphastos sulfuratus | reverse complement strand
CAGAACCTGGCACTTCGCCTTGTTAAACTTCATACAAGTAACTTTGGCCCATCAGATCTGTCAATATATCTTACTTTATTTTATTGTAATGTATACTTCATTCTGGTTTTATTATTCAGTGCTACCAAAAATTACAGTCTTTGCCTTTGAGAAATTAACACTTCTTGAAAGGAGGAGAGCAGAAACAAAAGAAGAGAGGGGCAAATGTAGCAAGATCATTTTGTTTTTCTGACCATTAGATTTCATTTACAGTTTGTTCAGTTCCTTATGGGTGGAATTCATCTTAGTACATCTCAGTAGCTTAAAATGCAGGTATCTATCCTATATCCTATCTATCCATAACCAAAGGAAAGCATCAGCTACCTCCAAAGGAGAATTTATCTCTTTACGGTAGATATCTAAACAAGGGAGTAGGATGGACCCTGTAGGGATCCCTGTCTTTAATAGAATCATAGAATGGTAAGGTTGGAAGGGACCTCAAAGATCATCTAGTTCCAACCCCCTGCCATAGGCAGGGACACCTCCCACTAGTACAGATCACTCAAGGCCTTGTCCAACCTGGCCTTGAACACCTCCAGGGAGGGAGCAGCCACAACCTCCCTGGGCAACCTGTGCCAGTGTCTCACCACCCTCACTGGAAAGAACTTCCTCCTAACATCCAGTCTAAATCTTCCCTCTGCCAGTATAAACCCATTGCCCCTTGTCCTGTCATTGCAAGACCTTGTAAATAGTCCCTCCCCAGCCTTCCTGTAGGCCCCCTTCAGATACTGGAAGGCTACTATAAGGTCTTTATGCATTGTCTGTAAAGGAAACTCAGGTGATTTGTTTAGATTAAATATTTACTTTTCACATGACAAGAGTAATCCCAGGCTCAAATAATTTCAACTTTATTGAAATGTTAAAGAAATTAGAATTTATTTTATTTTTTCTGATTTTTTTTTCATATTTGCATTACAGGGAAAGAATTCTGTGTACCCAAAGAGATGCTTCTACTCACAATGTCCACTGGAGGAAAAAGGTGTGCCCTGTACGGGCTAGTGCCAACTGCCCATCAGCCAGCATCCCGGGGCCAGGGCATGGCTGGTGCCTCTGCTTCTTCCAGCTTCCCTCACTACTGGTTGGGGTCTGCACAGGGACCATAGGCTGAAGCACTAGCAAGTCCTGTCCTCTCTGTTACAGCTGTGCCTTGGGCCTAAGAAATGACAAACACAGGACCTGTGATGACTTGAAAAATCACGCACCAGTGCTATCTACCCTCCAGCCAGCACAGGATGAGTGATAGATTATAAATCCAGATCCTTTAAGAGTGAAGAGATTAAAGAAGCAAAAAAGAAGTTTCTTAATCCCTGCCTCAAGCAGTTTAAAACCTCCTTCTTGCTTGGGGTCCTACATAAATCAAGATGCAGGACTGGCTATATTCTACAAATAAATCTGCCTTGATGTTTACTTCTCACATAACTTCTCTGTAACAAAATCTGAGTTCCCTACCAAACACACTAATAAAATGTCAGCCATTCTATAATTTAGTATCATCATGGTAATAATACTTTCTTCAGTTATATGTCATTCTTGCAGAGAGCACTTGACATACTGCTTATACATAAAAAGTTAGATTAATGTCTTTATATATAATTTAGTCTTTTATTTCTTAATATTGAAACTCAGTAAATATGAACCATCTGTACAGTAATTAATCATGCATGAATACAAAGCAAATTCAGGGTAAATTAGCCTGAAGAGTCTCCCACAAGTAATTTCCACATGCACTTCTGGAAAATAATTTCAAACAAAGTACCTATATGAATTATTTCTGCTAGAATGAACAATCTCAGTAATGGCAGAGGATATTTAGCACTGGATTGAAGGACACCTATCTTTATTTTTTATAAACAATAGGAATGACTAAGAGAAAAGCAGTGATGACCAGTTTATTTTTCACATATAGAGAACCTTCTGTTTGAGATGTAGTCATACTTTACAGACAATCATGAATTAAGCCTTTCGAGCACCCAGAGGAGAAGTGATAACAAACGTATCACAACTTAAAATATGTACCCAAGACAGGACACCATTCTGAAAACTGGAATCAAAGTTTCACAGATATCAACAGACACCAAAAAATAATGGCCAGTTCTGTGCTGAGCTGGGCATGCCAGTTTGAAGCTGCTCCATCATTGTTTCTTGCAGCTGTACTGTACCCTGCACACCAACCTGCCCAGTGCTTTACTGCTGTGGGCAGTTACAGGTAAAGCCTGTCATGAAATGAAAAGCTGAAACATAAGGCACTTCGTCGTCTTTAACTTTAAAGTCAAACTGAACCAAACCAAACCAAATTAACCAACCAACCAAAACCAAAACCAAGAAAAACCCAGACAAGCAAACTAGTGCTCATGACAGTGATCCAGAGCTTGAGCTGATTTGAAACTGCCCTGATATGTCCACCCAGATGCCATCACGGTTCTCAGGCAGGCATGTTTATAGTCACTTCAAATCCCAAAATCCCCCCTTCCAGAACCCCTACTATGACAATACACCTTTTCTAGTCCTTGTTCATTTAGACCAGTGCCACTAGTCTTCTGATTGTAAGTAGTATTAGAGACTTTGACGTTTAGTTGAAAATCGGACCAACCGAACAGTTAACAATTAAAGAACCATTTGCTACTACTTTAAGAATCCCATTCTTCTTTTTTTCAGTTGCATAGAATTTTTCTTAACTTAGCCTGTCACAGTTTTCTTTCACTGCACATATTTCCAGATGCCAGAAGCATTCACAAATCAAGCCTTTGGCAGGTTGCAGGCTGGGTCTCATTCTCACCTACACCTTGGTGCCTCAGGGGACACGCTGTCTTCTCCAGCTGAAGCGCACAGGTATGCCTTTGCTTCCCTTAGCCGATTGTGCTCATTTCCAGCTGAAACACTTGGCCGTCTGAAACCCAGGTAAGACCTCTTCAGTATAAAATTTTCCAGCTTAAGCATGGAACTAAATTAAGTTGGAGTTTTGCTAGCGCTTGTTTCTCTGTTAAAGGGACTCATTGCTATGGAAAGTCACCATGTTAGGTAGGGTAGGTTCTGTGACGTGCTTGCCAAGAATAGTCTTACCATGCATACCTTTATTGCACTACCATGCTGTCACAGTGCTTGCAGCTTAAGTCATCTCTGAGTCTGTCCATTATTCTGATGGTATAAAATTTGAATTCTACTACTGCAGGAAAATGTTTGCTCAGTTTTGCCTCAGACTTTGTGGCCAGCTCTCTCTGTAGCTGGGGAGCCAGGTACAGCTGCACAGATGCTTGCTGGTATTGTTTCCCAGTTACGTGCCAGTCTCTTTGCAGTTGCGGCAGGTTAGAGGAGCTGAAGCAGCACAAAAGGCTGGGGTCACCTTTGCTACCTGTGGTTGCTGAAATAGCCATCTAGGTATGGCTGTTGTGTCATGTGCTGTATAGAGCCAAGTGAACCAATTCTATGGGGAGCCTGTAATGTGAAATACTTTGAATGCTTTTGCTTGTGTTCCCCTACTCTTGAGGTATTTTGTCTTAGCTCATTCAGCACAGCAGCAACTATATGAAGGTGAGGAAGAAGAATGGAGCCAGGAAACATACTTTGGGCATGCTAACACAGGGGTGCCCCAATAGCTGGAGCTGCATCAGGACACACTGGCCAGGCTGGTGCCTACAGATGGAAAGAGAGGTGGAAGGTGCAAAGATGGGGGCAAGCTGTGGTTTGGGAGATCTGCTTGATGGCAGGATGCTGGGTTGTTCTTTTATACCCATGACTGCCTTTTCCGACAGATTTTGTCTTGGCAGGTTTTTAGTTTCCTCCATGTGGAGGAAGGATGTGAAGTGAATGTCACAATGGACCTACCTTAGTTTCACACTGAGGTTGCCCTGTATGATTCTTTTGCATTGGTACTAACATTACCTGCTTCACCACACTTTAAGATGTGGTGAAGCAGGTAATCTTGTCTCTGCCCAAATCCATAGCACTTAGCATCAGACATTTCTCAGTGGCATCTTCATTAACACCTCAGTCTTTGTTTTAAGTTAATGAAAAGAAAAAATAATCTCCAGAGAAAGATTTATATCTCTGCAAACAGCCCTGCTGAATTTAGTTTCGATTAAATAGCTCATATTTGAGTACTACACCATTTTTACTGATAGCATTGTTTTTATTTTTACTAAGTGTGAATATGTTTTCAGAGTCCTTTCAGCATGCCCTTGTGAGGCATCCCTCTGCTTTCATCTTTGTTTCAGGCCCAAATTTCCATCATGAGAAATTTTCACTAGTACAGTCAAAACCAGATGTCCTTTCAATCTTTGTATTTTTGTTAGGGCCCTGTTTGTTTGCTAAAGGTTAGCTCTGAGTAAGCTTACATGTAAAGGGTACCTTGGTGAGGCAGAGCACCAAGTGACCTACCTGTACTCTTGCAGTGATACCTGTCTGAATTTCACAAGGAGGCATGAAGCTGGGGCTGGCCATCCTCTTACATCTCAGTAAGTACAGATGTTACAGTTACTCTAGTCCAATTTAAAAATATTATCATGTGATTTACATATTTCTCCAATATTTTGTTACAGTGCTTCTTTTAAATACACTTTTAAGACATGTGTGATGGTGAGACCTTATTCCCCACTCTCTTGTTTTGGATATATGAGGGATATGAAACCTTAAAGTACAAATAAAAGGTACATGTTGTAACTGAGTCTGAATCAGGTCATGAAAGGAATAACCAGTATCTGCTAATGAATAATGAGTATGGATCTGCATAAATAGGAAGAGCAGGCTAACCAAAGTCAGGCCTTGCTTTGTACCTAAAGAATCAACTGTCACTCATCACCTGAAATATGGCCTGAGCCACAGACTGAAATCTGGCTGTAAAATGCTGCATTTTTACCATTGTAATTGGACTACTGTTTGTAGCTTTCTGTGGGATCTTCATGTATTGATTGGTTGGGTTTTTCAACTCCACTTCTTATAACGAGTTGAGCCAAGTAAAGCTGAAGAGATAAATCCTTCAAGGTACCCATTCCTGTTCATGATTTCAGGATGGAACTTGTTTAAAAGCATGAGCCTTGTAAGGAAAATTTTAACATAATGAAGAAAATATTTGAAGTTGTTTCAGGCAAAGCAAACAAAAAGATCCTGCCATTATTTAGAAAAGTCAGAATTATTCTGTTTAAATATTAATGACCATTCAATGGTATCTGAACAGAGGATTCATTGCAAACCATTAGAAAATCTGATATCAGTCCTGGTCTAATTTCCACCACTGCCACTTGGAAATTAACAGAAATCAGCAGAACTAACACAAATCTGTCTTTGCTCTCAGAGTCAATTGGAATGCCTGGGTTTCTGCTGCAGTATTGCTGGCTGTGGGTATATGTAGAGAGCATAATAAATTGTTGCTCATGGCAGATTGAGATGTTTACTGTGCAATAATGTGCTGAAAAATTAACTTTTAGCATAGATTTGCAATATGCTAGCCATATTTTTATAGCGATTTTGCAGCAGATATGTTCATTATCAAAGCTCTTCAAGATTCTACCAAATTATTGTATTACGTACAAAAGGAGTACAGGCAAAGGATAATTTCATTTTCTGCTGATGTTGAGATTTAACTGATTTTGTCTGAAGAACACCGTTGGGTATAAAAACCAATTTAATTTCTCTTTGATCTCATTTTGTGCTCAGTGCTGATAAGACTTCGCCATGCACAGGATGACTGTGATGCTGGGTCCTGCCACCCGGCTGTTGGGGACCTCCTTCTGGGTCGAAGCAAGCAATTAACAGCCTCATCAACCTGTGGAATGACCAGCCCCCAGAAGTATTGCATTATAAGTTACCTAGAGGTTAGTTTGCTCTTTCTTTTTAAGTAAACTGAACTCTGCTTACTATCAGTATTCACACCTGTAAAAGGAATTTGCCCAGGCTGGGAAGTTTCTGTTGGATTTGAATACAACAGCAGAGCACGTTGTGTTACTTGCTCATCTCTTTTTATCAATACAGACCAAAATTAATGGGCCTTTGGACAGCCTATCAGAATGGCAGCCAAGCTTGACCATCTGAGGTGAAGCCATAGGCTTGCTTTACCCAAATTTGGGAAAAACATAGGCCTTGCATGAGGCAGGCATAAGCTAAGCCTGTGTACCTTGTTTACCACAGAGGCAAAACAAGTCTGGGCAAGCCAGAATCCTTAGACTCAATGGTTGCAAGTTCTTTGTCATCTTTCCCGTGGTTGCTTCTTCCCAAAACAGAAGGAGGAAGAGCAGAAAAACATGTCTGGGCAAGCCAGGACATGTATCAGCCTATTTTGGACTGTTTAAGCCTACCATGACAATTTATGTGCAATTGAAAATAATTACAGTTTACAACTTTCTGGTAGAATGGTGACACATTTGCAGAGTAAAGTTCTGCCGTCCTGCAATGGCACCAAGCACTGCTCCAAGTTACATGTTGCAACCACAGTTTCCTGCAAAATATAAATACCTCTTTCCCCTTCTGAAATAGCCTGAGTCTTGACACTCCTTGGTAGGTGGACACAAAGAGCCTTCCCAGAGCCACCGTCTTTCTGGCATTAGCTGAATTGCTTTTTAGTTTTGCTTTTGTGCTGGTTTGAGGCTAACTGGAATATTTTAATGGAGAAAATTAGATTTTAGACTGTGCGAGGAAAACAATGGTGATGTTTATTTCATTCATAGGCTTGCTGAGATGTATAAGAACAAGAACACAAACATAGATAAGACACTCACACACAGAGTCTCTCAATCTCTCTTAGGGAGCCAGTGAGTCCTCTCCTCTCTGCTGAATAACTTAACTAACCACTCTACTTCTAACTCCCCTGGCCAATCCTCCAAACTCACCGTGCGCGTAAGGCAGACCCTGGGGTAAGGTAGAGGGGTGGGAAGAAGGTGGAAGGGTGGTTGGGAGCCCCTCCTGGGGACTCTGATTTCTGGGAGGGGGATTGTGTTTCTGTATGACCTTTAACTTGTGTATTTCTGTAAATATTCATGTATATTGTGTATTTATCTGCTCATATATTGTGCTAAGCTGTAAATACATTTTCATTCCTTAACTTCCAGCTGTCTGAGTCTATTCTGGGTGCTTTTACAAAGTGTGTGGGGGGTGGGGAACTCCCAAACCATCACAGCTTTTTAAAAGGAGATCAAAGAGCAATAAAAATATTAATTTTCACTTGCCTGTACTTATCCTTTGAATTATATAAATACAGACTAATGACAAGGAACAGCTGTTCTCCAATAATCCCTGTGATTCAATGTTATTTCAACCTACCTTGACCCCTTGTGACTGTGTCCTGAAGAGAGTGTGAGCTACAAATTCTGCTGCTTTGCAGTGCTTGAGAGGTGCAGGCTTATGCTCTGGTGGTATTCTCTTCTATCGGCATGTGTCACCTGTAGTGTATCACAGTCCAACTCGACTCTGTTCTCTTTCTCATAAACAGATTTTTAACATATTGCTGGTGGCAGCCCAGCAAGCTTTGTGTCTTGCAAAGCAAAGTTATTCCTCCCCTAGTTCCCTTCCTGATGAACTGTGTGTCAGGCACCATGATGACAGCAAACGTTACTTGTGAGAGTGTATTAATCAACGTGGCAAGCTGCCAAGAGTCAGAACTCAGGTGTTGTCTTATTGAAAATTCAGATTGAAAAAATAGAAGAGTTTAATTGCTTTGTGTTTGAAGAGAAGCACTGCAAATAACTTTCAGTGTTTAAATGTACCTTGTTATGTCTAAATGCAAGTTAAGTGGTTTTTTGCCCTATGGTTGGATTTACTACTTGCACATGATTTGAAAGGAAAAGAGGACCCAGTGTTAAGGAGAGTATAAAAACTGCACAGTTTAGAAGCACGTGGGATCTGCCATAGTTGCCTTATGTGGACTATACATGTGTGTCCCCTTTGGGACAGCAAACAATTATTTTATGAAGCAATCTTTAACATAAGGCCTTGAGCAACCTGTTCTAGTGGGAGGTGTCCCTGCCTATGGCGGGGGGTTGGAACTGGATGATCTTTGAGGTCACTTCCAACCTAAACTATTCTATGATTCTATAAGTTGACAGAATATCTCATATTATCTATATAAACCAGGGAGTGGATGCGTGCAGTTCTGCCAAATATTTCAATAAGCTAAGCTCTCCTTACTACAGCTTTGTGAAATGAGAAGACAGAGTAATTTTTGTATTTCTGTCTCATCTTCTAAATTATATATTCATGCACTTAGAGAGTGTGTTATAGAATGACAAAATAAAATATGTATTTATTGTGATGTTTAAAAAGCATGCCATTACACCATGCCTGTACATTTTTATATCTTAGTTTGTTTAAATGTGAATAATTACCAGGTGATTTAATAATACACAGATTGCAAAGCATTCCTAATACTTCTCCATAGATCCTGAGTGTGCCAGGCATGGTCTCTCTCCTCGCTTCCCCTTCTGGAGTGCTTCTGGCCCAGCTCCTGCCACTGACTCCTCCTTTCTGTTTCCAGCAGCATCCCTGCCAGCCTCCCAGCCATGGGCACTGAATCTGTACTTCCACCTTCAGCTCCCTGTGGGATGCTGTGTCATCTCTGCAAGCCAGGCACGCAGCTTCAGCATCACCTTTTGCTATGCTTTATCTGGAAGTCCCTCATGCTCAGGTGCTGCCGAAATCTCATAGAGTCTGTCTGTGTAGTGCAGCCACCTTTGGCCACCTTGAGCAACTCCTCCAGTGCAGCTAATAGCAGGCTTCCCCATGGTCCTTCTGGCTATGCATGGACTGATTGGGCTTGTCCACATGCTTCAGCACATCATCCCCCATCCCAGCATGTTAACCTTGTCACAGTTCCTTATGTCTCCCACTTAATCCCCCTTGTGCTGGTTTGAGGCTAATTGGAATAGTTTAACGAAAAAAATTAGATGATAGGCTGTGAAAAGCAAACAATGGTGATGTCTACTTCACTCATAGGCTTGCTGAGATGTATAAAAACAAGGACACAAACATAGATAAGACACAGAGAGTCTCTCTATTGGAGTCGATGTGTCTTTCTTCCTGGGCTTTTGCAGCTGTGTAACCCAACTAATCACTCTGTTTCTACCCTCCCTTGCTGATCCTCCAAACTCACCTTGCACGTAAAGCAGACTCTGGGATAAGGTAGAGGGGTGGAAAGAAGGTGGAAGGGTGGTTGGGAGCCCCTCCTGAGGACTCTGATTTCTGGAAAGGGGATTGTGTTTCCATATTACCTTTAACTTGTGTATTTCTATAAATATTCATGTATATTGTGTATGTATCTGCTTGTAAATTGTGCTAAGCTGTAAACATAGCTTCATTCCTTAACTTCCAGCTGGCTGAGTCTAGTCTGGGTGAGTTTCATTGTGTGTATGGGGGCAGGTAACCCCCAAACCATCACATCTTATGCACCATCACATCTTACCCACATCTCACCCACGCTTGAACCCATGACCCTGGGATTAAGAGTTCTATGCTCTACTGACTGAGGCAGATAGAGGACAGTTTGTCGCATTCTGCCCTAGTCTCTGCCATACAAACTATGACTGCAGAGATTAAAGATAGCATGAAAGAACTGAGGGAGAAACTTGAAACCTCCATATCCAATCTGGCAAAGGATACCATCCCTTCATCATCTGAATGGGTGCATGTTTCTGCCAAGAACTGAACTTCCAGACTTAATTAGCAATCAATCAAATTGAATTAGCCCCACGTTGAAGCACCAAAAATAAGATGTGATGGTTTGGGAGTTACCCACCCTGCTTATCACCTTAAATAGCAGCTCCTTGCCCTCTCTTTCAAAGTCCTTTTGCAGACAAAAGCCTCTCTTTCACCATTTAGATACTGGCTAATCATTGCCACCTTCATCTTTCGCTTGTTACATTTTCAAACAAGATGCTTTCCTCATACTGACATCCTGATTTTCCTTCTTTGCATCATTTTTAAACTACCTTCATTTCTCTATTTCTACAAAAGCCACTGACAGTGGTCAAGATGGTAGTGTCAGCCCAGGCCGTGCACTTACATTGTAGCTGGATCCAAACTTGCCTTCCATTTGTACAACAGCATCTGTCTGCTGCTCCTGGCTGAGTCTCTGAGCTGCTAGAAAATGTTCAAGAGAGAGGAAAATTGTATGATTAATTTAGTGAATGTTCCACTCAAGGCTTCTTCACATCTTCAAAGATCCAGTTCTCCCTTGTATCCCCTCTGCTTCTTCAGTATTATCTCTGGATGAAAGTTTGTACAGCCATTATGAGGCACGAATAGAGGCTAATAAAAAAATTTCTTCTGAGACACTCTTGCAAAACAAGCCTTTTGGCAGGTGAACCCAGAATTAACACCTTGACAAACTGATTTCTGTGCTTTTACTGGAATCTGGGATCTCTTCTCCATAACTGAAAAAGTGTATTTTTAATAGAGTTTGCCTGTGGCAAACTGAGGCCAGCATTTCCTATATACGTTTTGTGCAAGCGACGATTTTCTTGGGCTTGTCCCTTATATAGAATCATAGCATGTTTTGGGTTGAAAGAGACCTTTCATCTAGTTCCAACCTGCGAAAAGTTGAGTGATTAAAAGCACAGACACTCAAAGCAGCATGACAGATTTTGGTCTTGCAATGGCATATATATATGTGTACATCCACTGGATATTTAGATAAGAGACCAAAACCGGCTTTTCTTCTGCTTTTTTGTTTTCTAGGGTGAACAGAAGTGCTTTCTCTGTGATTCCAGATACCCATATAATCCTTTTACACAGCACAACAGTCACCTGGTTGAAAATGTTATCACAACTTTTCAGACTGACAGGAAAAAGAAGTGGTGGCAATCAGAAAATGGTAAGTTTCTCTAAGAAAATATTACTGCAAAATGGTACTGTGAGATTTATGTAATTGGCATTCACCAGGTTGCCTTCATGGAGAGATGAAATAAAACTGCATCTATTTTTGATTTGGCACTGTTGAGTGATTTGAACCTATTTGTGTGTAACAGTACAGAATTTCAGAAACACTTTTTCTCTACAGCTCTTCAAGAGCTGGCCAGAGGACCCGTAGCAGTGTTGTGTTATATACAATGGCCATATGTTTTTCACATGGTATCTGCCTTTCAGGGAAATGTGATTTGTGGCAAAGGGTGCATTTGCCTACAGATGTGCAATGACAGAATGCATAAAACACAAATACCCATTAAAAAAAAAACAAACAGTGCTTGCAGTGTAGAGCACTAATAATTTAGGAAATAATTAAATAAACCCTGGCTATCAGCATCCTTAGTGCCATGTGTTAATTCTGTCACAGTCTTCTCTGTAGTGGAGTTCTTCACTGATATCATAGAATCCTAGAATAGTTTGGGTTGAGAGAGACCTTTAAAGGTCATCCAGTCCAACCCTTCTGCAGTGAGCAGGGACATCTTCCATTAGACCAGGTTGCTCAGAGCCCCATCCAACCTGACTTTGAATGTTTCCAGGGCTGGGGCTTCTACTACCAATTTGGGGAGAATGATTCAATGTTTCATCGCTCTCATTGTAAAAAAAAAAAGAGACATAGTTCCATATATCTAGTCTAAATCTACCCTTGTTTAAATTAAAACCATTATCCTTTGTCCTATTGTAACAGGGCCTGATAAAAAATTTGTCCCAATTTTTCTTTTAGACCTCCTTTAAGTATTGAAAGACTTCAATAAGTTTTCTATGAAGCCTTCTCTTCTCCAGACTGAACAACCCCAACACTCTCAGCCCTTTCTCATAGGTCATATGTGCCATTCTTCTGATTGTTTCTGTGGGCCTCCTCTGGACCTGCTCTAAGAGGTCCTTCTCTTTCTTGTTCTGCAGACTCCAGAGCTGAACACAGTACTTCAGGTGGTGTCTCACCAGAGTAAGGTAGAGCGGTGGAATCACCTCCTTTGACTTGCTGGCCACACTTAATTTGATGCAGCCCAGGACATGGTTGGCCTTCTGGGCTTCAAGCCCGTGTTGTCAGCTCATGTCCAGCTTTTCATCCAGCAGCACCTTCTCCACAAGGTGGCTCTCAAAATTGTTTCATCTCCCAGCCTGTATCGATACTGAGGGTTACCCTGACTCAGGTGCAGGACCTTGCTCTTGGCCTTGTTGAAGCTCATGAGGTTCACAGAGGCTCACTTCTGGAGCTTCTCCGGGTCCTTTGGGTTGCCTTCCCATCCTAAGCGTGTCAACTGCACCATTCAATTGGTGTCATCTGCAAACTTGGTGAGGGCACACTCAATCCCACTGTCCTGGTTGAAGATACTATCCTTACAGTTTCTCTGTGAAGGCATGTGAGAAGGAATAGCATTTACTCTATCTTATTTGGCATGCAGTGAATATGTAAAGAAAATATTTGACTGTGTGGAAATTAAGGTATAGAAGAATTTTGATAATGTTACCTCTAGTTTGACTATCCAATAAAAAAAATACTTTTTTGGAGTTTAGAAAGGAACTCCTGCCAGTTTGGGACACCCCTGACAGTAAAGCTGTGGGCCAGCTGTGAGGGGATCTTTTCTTGCTCTCCCCATCTTTCTTCTGGGATAGGGTCTCATGCACAGTCTGATCAGCAGGAGAGCTGGGATGCTGTCTGCAGATGTGAACAAAGGGGATATTAGCTGAACTCTCTACAGCAAATGTCTGAATTGTGAGGATTTTTCCATACTTGCTGCAATTTTGGAAGATGTCTGGTGCAATAGCTCTGCTTATGACAAATTTTAAGTCTGGCAGGATAAAAACATTTATGATACCTATTTAGCATGAAGAAAAGTCTTTTTTTTTTTTCTTAGAAATAAGCACAAAAAAGTTGAACAGATTTTATAAAAATCTAACTGGGTGCAGGAAGACATGAACCCATAATCTTACCATCACCATCACTTACTGTGCAAATGATCTGAACAGGACCTTTAGCTGTCTCCTGGAGTCTTTGTAACATGCACCATTGTCAGTGCCAGAAAGGCAGCACATTGCATTGTCCAAAAGAGAGTGATCCAGCTGTACAACAGGTTGGAGGTCAGGGGATGCCTTAAGGAGCCCAGCTGCTGTGATGGAAAAGGCACCTTGAAATTCCCTCCGGGAAAGAACCCTTCCAACGTGTACATTGTGCTCTTCATTTCATTGTCATTCTCTTTTCAGGCATTGACCACGTCAGCATTAGATTGGACCTAGAAACTTTATTCCAGTTCAGCCACCTTATCCTGACTTTTAAGGTACATCTTTTGCCAGAGCTATTATGCAATGTTATACACTAATTACTTAACCACAGAAATAAATTGCTTAGAGAGGCAGTGAAAGCCACATCTTTAGTCATTTGTAAGAACTGGTTAGATAAACACCTGTCAAGTATGGTTAAGCTGCAGTTGATCCTGCCTTAGGGGAGCAGGATAGATTAGATAGCTTCCTATTCCTGTACCTTCTGATCTGGTTTTCTATAAATCTGAGAATTAAATAAGGAAAAATAGAAATAAATTACAAAATCGAGCCCTATAAATTTAGGACATCTCTGAACTGCAGTTGCTCTTTCAAATTTAGTTCAGCCTTCTCATACATATCCATTATGATCCAGATCTCTACATTTTTTTTTCCCTACAAAATTCCTACATTGTTGTGGTAAACTTCCTTACTTAGAAGGTAGTTTTGTATCTAAATGAAAAGTTGTTCTTCCCTTTTGCTGGAGAGTGGTTCAAAAGAAGAATCCAGCTTCTTCATGGAATTATGTAACCAGGACAATAGCCTTGTAGGGAGCCTACAAGCTCCCAAACAGAATTTTAACTGGTAGCTGTTGGCATTCCCGAACAGGAATGTCAACCCATCAACCCCTGAGGTGTCTTATCAGTGTCTGGTTAAAGAATTCTTGACATAATGTTTCTTGCAGTCATTTCGGCCTGCAGCAATGCTGGTTGAGCGCTCCACTGACTTTGGACAGACCTGGAAAGTGTTTAGATATTTTGCACAGGACTGTGCAGCTTCTTTTCCCAACATCTCATCTAGGCCAGCCAAAAGTATGGAAGACATCATTTGTGATTCATGATACTCAGACATTGAGCCCTCCACTGAAGGCGAGGTATTGCCAGGTGTCTGTGTTTGTGTGAATTCAGATCGTATATCATAGCCTTCCAGTATCTGAAGGGGGCCTACAGGAAGGCTGGGGAGGGACTATTGACAAGGTCTTGTAATGACAGGACTAGGGGCAATGGGTTTAAACTGGCAGAGGGGAGATTTAGACTGGATGTTAGGAGGAAGTTCTTTCTAGTGAGGGTGGTGGGATACTGGCACAGGTTGCCCAGGGAGGTTGTGGCTGTTCCCTCCCTGGATGTGTTCAAGGCCAGGTTGGAGGAGGCCTTGAGTGAGCTGTACTAGTGGGAGATGTCCCTGCCTATGGCAGGGGGTTGGAACTAGATGATCCCTTCCAACCTTACCATTCTATGATTCTATATGTGGCTACTTTTCTGGAGATCAAAGTTGACTTTACTGAAGTAAGGAGGAAACAACAAACACCATATTTTACCATCATTGACACACCCAAATGAATCTGTAAAACAACATGTACAAAACCTTCTAGTGGTTCTTTCCTGGTTGCCAGATGCACATGGAAGTCCCCCTCAAAAAAGAGCTTGACTCTCCATCGGCTTCTAACCTAAAGAGAGGGGTCTGTCCTTCGGTCCCTTTTGGTGGGACCTCATCCTATCTCTACATCACTCTAGAGGATTGCTTTTCCTTCTCCCTGACACATCAATCCACTACAAGGTCTTTTTACCTCATTTAGCCAAGGCTAGGTTGAAAGGGTGAAAACCCTTGCTGAATTGGGGCCACAGCATTGTTCTTTTCTTTCATGTCATCAGTAAAGTGGCATCAGTAACTACTTAATCTCAAGTGACATTCTTTATATCCCAAAATAATAGCTTCAATGATCTATAGAGCTGTATTCATTTGTTTTGCAGGTTGTTTTAAAAGCTTTGGATCCCAGCTTTGAAATAAAAAATCCCTACCTGCCATATATCCAAGGTATGGACAGTACAGGTTTTCTCAGAGATACTTTGATGGTGTTTTTGTGCACTGCAAGGATCAACAGCTCAGCAGGTCTAAGTCAGTGATGTTGAAAATTAAGTACCTAAAGATCCTAGAGAGACATCCATATTAATAAATAAAATGGTCCAGTCGTGTCCTCTAGCATTGAGGGCAAACAGCACAGCTCTGCAGACCTTGTCCATGCAGCTAAACTGTCTTTCCTTCTGGAATCAAGTGCCCCAATCCCACACTGCATTTTGGGGGCAATCTCAGAAGTGTACGTGAACCCATGAAGGCAGTGTCTGGGAATATACAGGTTGGTCCTGGCCAGAGCCATACAAAGGAGGGTTCTGGCACTTAGGCAGCTGTGTACCAGGAGTGGGTCCGTGCCCTGGCACTGTGTGGGTTACTGCTATTAGACAATATCAGATAACTTTCACTGTTTCTTCAGTATGGGGGTGAATTCTTAGATGTCTAGTCCAAGCTGAAGGTTTCAAACTGTTTATTTTTGGGCGAACTTGGGATCTTGATTTCTCTTCTTTCCTTCCAGATCTCATTACATTGACAAACCTAAGGATCAATTTTACTAAACTCCACACTCTTGGGGATGCTCTGCTTGGAAGAAGACACAGCAATCCCCTCGAGAAGTACTACTATGCTGTCTATGAGATGGTTGTGCAGGGCAGCTGCTTTTGCAATGGCCATGCCAGCCAGTGTGAGCCTGTGCAGAGTCTGCGGGGAGATGCTTTCCATCAGTCTAGGATGGTGCGTCATTAACACTGCCTCCAACTACCACAGTCCCTACCTGTTATTTTGGGGGAAGGATGAGATGGAGGAAGAGAGAAGGAAGACCTCTAACAATCTTTAAACTGACCGTTTGCAACTCCAAGTTGTAAAATGTTTCCGTACAGCTTCTTCCTTTAAAGCCCTGGGTTGGATTGCTCAGAAGCTGTGTCTTTGTTGGCACTAGCAACTGGAACAAAACATGTTGGTAATAGTAGGAAAATACCAGAGCTCTAATGATGCAAATGTAATGCCTGCGGTGTGTGTAGACTTGAACGGCCACTGGTTGAGTGCATTCCACACTCCAGCTGGGCTCAGGGGCTCTGCAGAAGGAGAGGAGGCATTGGCGCAAAGAACAGCTGATAATGCAAAGCTAAGCCATGAAAAATGGATTATTAAAAAATTCAGGAAAGATGATCCCTTCCAACCTTACTGCCTGTGAACAAGAGGGTTTTTCTCCTGGAAAATATATATCTCAATAGAGAGACCTGTAGGGGGAGAGAATTAAAAAAGTTGAAGTCTCCTTTGATATATCTTGAAGTACTTTTTCTAAATGTTGCTCAGTGGCTTAATGTTGGTTCAAGTTAGTGAGTATTCTTCAGATCTTTTGCTCAAAGCTGAGAATTATGTCAGCTGAGGGAGCCAAAGAGCTTTGAATTTTCCTGATCTTACTGAAATACATCTCTCCTCTCTCCTCTCCTCTCCTCTCCTCTCCTCTCCTCTCCTCTCCTCTCCTCTCCTCTCCTCTCCTCTCCTCTCCTCTCCTCTCCTCTCCTCTC